>BQNB010023373.1:0-61891 GCA_026074375.1 Tanacetum coccineum
TTTATTGATCAGTGATCACCTCAAAACTTAAACTAAATTCACCTACTCCCTAAGGATTCGACCATTTCTTACCCTATCTATATAGGTTTAGTTAAGGTTTATTTTTGATAGTACAACGACAGCTATCAACTACTGCTGTCATTTCTAGTTAAAGTTTAGGTTAGTTAATCTAAGTTTTAGTATCTTAAATTTTAGTACCTTTAAGTTTAGTCATAGATTAGCATAGTTTAATGCTTATTTTTCAATTCATAGCTTATTTACCTAGGTACATTTAGCTTAAAAAAAAGTCATTAATTAGCCAAAAAGCCAAAAACAGTAGTATTAGCTTAATGATTTAGATTTTTGATTTACTAGCTTATAGTATAGGTTTTTATGATTAAGTCTTATAGTTTAAGCATCATTAGTTAAGTTTTCAAAAGGGTAGCTTATGTCTTAGCTTATTAAGCCTTTTAGCTTGTTTAAATTTTTAGCTCTTTAAGTCATAGTCTGAGTTAGCTAATTTCATCATCAAATTCAGTTAACTTTTAGTGGTTATATGTTAAATAGCTTATCATTTTTAGTTAAAGCACATCATTAGCTTTCTAGAACTTCTTTTGGTTTTGAAAACGAGCTTATATTAAAGCTTGTGCAAGCTTTTAAGTGTCAACTAAGCTTTTTAAGCTCAAACCTTTAGTTCCTGTAAACAACTTAAACTTAAGCTGTTTCAGAGCTTATTTTTCATTTTCAGACAAAAAGTTTAGTTTTAAAGTTGTTTAAAATCAAGTTTTTAATAAGTTTAGATATTTAGTTTTTGTTAAAAGTGAGAAAATAAAAAAAAATAAGCAAAAAAGGGTTTGCCTGCCTCGAACCCACGACCTCCCACACACAACACACACTCTTTACCATAATGCTACAATAGCTCATCCGTCAACCTCCATTTCTTTTTAATCTTTATACACGTTTTTCTCTTACTAATTTTCAATAAGCCGTAGCTTATATAAACTTTTTCCTGGCTTATTTGTTAAGCTGTTAGTTTTCTTTTATTTTTCCTTTGATCTTTGTTGAATCATAGACTTTTCCTGAATTTTTCACATTTTTCCAACAATTAGTTTATTTTGAATAGTTTTTCGAAAGATAAAATCTTAGAAAATACATAAAAAATAGAAAAAAAGTTTCAGAAAATTACAAAAAAATAGTTTTTAGTTTTATAAAAAATAGCTTTAGGTTTACATTAAGAAAAATCATTTTCTCCACTTTTAGATTTTAATTTTCATTTTTGAGCTTTTAATTTTAAGTTTAAAAATAGGATTTTAATTTTAAAAATAGTTAAAAATAGTTTTTTGATTTTTTATGTTATTTTAGACTTTTCTAAGTTTAAAAATCAATTATCTAAATTTTTAGGACTTAATTTGCTATTTTTTAGGATTTAATTAGATTAAAATAGTTTTTAATTCATAATAAATTCAAAAATAATCAAAAAAAATGTTTTTCTTTTTCTTAAAATTTTCTTTTGTCCTATTTTAGGTTTAGAAATTTAGTTTACATTTTTAGGAGTTAATTTAGTGTACTTGCTTATTTGTCGCGTTTTATTTGTTTCCCGTTAACTGTTTAAGTGTTTAATTGCTTTTGTTTGCTTATTTTAATTGTTGTTCTTATTTAGTAGTTTTAGAAACTCAAAAATATATTTTCTCTCATTCAAATCATAATCCGAGCTAAAATGAGGTTTCAATTTCATAAAACTCGTTGGGGTAAATATCCCACTAACAAAAAAAAGAAAAAAAATAAAAAAAAAAAAATAAAAAAAAAAACAACTCAAACAACCACCCCACACAATAAAAAAAAAAATTACAAAACAAAAAAACTAAAAAAAAATTAACGGAGCCGGGTTGATCATACTTCCGGTAACATATACGTATTATATATCATTTATATATATGATATTTATATATATTATTATATTCTTATGAGGTGAATTTTCCTTAGGGATTTTTTCTTAATTGCTCTATTTGAACTATACTTATTGTTATATTTTATTTAGTATATAAAATTCAACATCAATGCCCACGAAATATTGGCCAAAAACTTAAATTCGAACCCTATAAAACCAAAACAGACCCGCGGCTTGTTTTGCTTGCATTTTGACCCATTTTGAACTCTTATTTGCACACAAGCACCTCCATGACTCACCCACATGTCTCCCAAGCTGCTTACCCACCTGCTACAACATTTCTTTGGTCCAAATTGAAAGCCCACATCCCCTTTTTGCCTATGCAGCCACGGCAAGCTCTTGTCTTTCTCACCATTTCTGCCTTATTCTAGACTCTATCCTATAGCCCCTCCTAATCACCTCTAGGTTACCATGTGTCCTAAGATCAGTTGCTAAGAATCTTGGCCTCTAAAGGTCCCTTTTACCTATATAAAATAGAACTCATAACCCTTCACTTCATTCTCTCTCCCCACTTCTTCTTTCGTTACCCAATTGAGCCAAACATTCCTCTGCTTCCATATGTCTAGGATCTTCTTAAGAAAGATCATTCTAGCGAATATCGAAGATTTGAAGCTCTGGGAACAGATACAAGGAGTTTACAAGTGGAAAAAACTACCCGAAACGACCATTTCCACCATTTTTGCTCCTTGAAGCTCAAACCAGGTTCTAGATGTTCTACTTCTGCTCCTACACTCTTATAATGTTCATATGATCCTAAATATACTCTGGTTATGGTTTATAAACTCCAATTAATTGCTCATTTTCGTTTTGATCCACAGACACCGTACACACGAAAACCCTAATTTTATGTTTTTCTTAAAACTAAATGTTATAATGATTAAATATTGTTATAATCTATCCTAGCATGCTTAACTAATGTTAAAATAACCACTTTATTGATTATTGAAGGAATTTGAACTTAAAACCCGCGCATTTACGTTTTGAAACCCTAATTTGACTCGTTTTGCTTCCTAGGCTTAACGATTCGTTATTCTAAACTTTCGTTGCGTTTAATCTTCATTATTTTAGTTTATTATATCTTATAAATGTCTATTGAAATGTTAAAATAGCTTGCCATGGCACATTTGGACATGTTTTGTAATTATAATCCATGTCAAGGGTATCTATCGTATCTTTCTGGTAAAAACTTTATAACTCAGGGGCTGGATGGAATATGTCATTTTTTATAAAGTTATAAACTATTGGGGTATATTTTGTCACTTTTCAAAGTAACAAGGTTTACTTGGTTATCTTTTAAATTGAAGGGACCATAATCGTAAAATGTGCAAACTCCCTGAGGGTATTATTTTGCCACTTTTCAAACTCAAGGGTCTAAAATGTAAACATGTTAAAAAGTATGAAAACATGTTTAAAAACCTTACAGACATAACTTAATTAACGCTTCTCGATGCTCTTTATTCATTTCAGGATATTAATCAAACACGCTTTTAAATCCGTATTATATATTATCACAATACTAGGGAGCTTGCAAATAAAGGGGTTCTCATCTTGGTATTACGTTTTTTTCTTTCTGATATGAGTTTGTTGGTTTTGTGATTTTTAAAGCTGCACTAGCTCCTCAAATGTTAACTGAATGACTTCTGAATTATGATGGCCCCGAACGTGGTGATACAATAATTCCAAACTCTTCAATCAATACTCATAACTCTTAAAACTTAAAGTTGTAGAGTACAATATTCTTCAAAGATTGAACATATTTTACTCAGGTTGCGTGCCTATATCCAACATGCCCCGATAAGATTGTTGTTAAGGTCATTCGCTTTCATTAAATTTATTGCGTTATCTTCAGGTGAAGTTCTTAACTCGCCTTTACTTATCTTTTACTACTGTTTTATAAACCCGCAGAGCGGGGATACATGCTTGTTATCAATCCTCTATTACATACTCGTTTATCTTATAACAACTGTGATTACTTTACAATGACTTAGTGAATTCATATAGTTAGCATTTCTAATCTTCTCATAAACCTGTGAGGGGGATGATACATGCTATAATTTACGATACAAGTTACATGTTATTCTGACATTATCATTACAATGTTGTTAAGTTATCTATACTACATGTCGTTAAATATGACTTCAAGTCGTTATATTGACACTTGGGATATTAATTGGGTTAGTTTATATAAATCCTACAAGTCATTAATTTGACTTCAAGTCGTTAAATTGACTTTGGATATTATTGTGGTAATATTTACAAATCCTAAAGTCGTTAAATTGACTTCAAGTCGTTAAATTGACTTTGGATGATAATGTGTTAGTGTCATAAATCCTACAAGTCGTTAAATTTGACTTCAAGTCGTTAAATTGACTTTGGGATGTTAATATGTTGATATTATGAGCTCTTCAAGTCTTTAAATTGAATTTTGATGATAATGTGTTAGGTCGCAATGTGCTTAGACCAAGGAACAAGACAGACAAGCCCAGTCTTACCAAAACAAGACGATAACGCAATTAGTACATGTTAATTTTGTATAATTGTATTCGTTGCATATATTACAAATAAAGGGTAATATAATACGTGACCCAAGATCATATCCTTTACCATGTTCATAAATTGTGTTTGTACAAAATATTACACTATGACTGTGTATTCAAACTGTTTATCAAACCTATGATTTTCACTCAACCCTTTATGGTTGACTTTTTAGCATGTTTATTCTGTTATTAAGCAATATACTGGCACGGAGTGGCATTGGATCAATGATGGCTTAAACCTAGTTTTCATTCAAATTGTATGTAACTTAGATTTTGGGACTGCCTTTGTAAAAACTATGATGTGTATTGAAATCGATAACGTTTTCTTTTGAACAAACATCTCTTTTGGGTCGTTTTCTATGATTATGATTGTTGTTTCCATGAAGTAATACCCCAGATTAGCTTACGCTGCTATATGTAAAATGAAAAACCTTGTGTTAATAACAATGATTCTATGTATTGAATATTCCGCCTTTGTTATTAATTTATCTTAGATATAAGATCTAAACAATCTAAGCTTACAACGATTCTTTAGACTTCCACAATTGGTATCAGAGCCTCGTGGCTCTTGATCTAGGATCACAAGGTTTGTTTTGAAGTCGTGTTCTTGATGAAAAAGAAGTAACGAATCTTTGTTTGGTGTATTGGTGATTTTGATGAAATTAGGGTTTTTGCGACACTTTAAAGTGTCGTCTTTATACTTAAAAAAAGAAGACTATGATTATTTTTGGTTTAAATTTGTTCGTGATGATCTGAGGACATAAAGGAACAGTAGTTATAAGGTACAACAGATAGGTTCAAGAAGGTGTTCTGGTTTGTTTATGTGGAAGCATGATACAGGTTCTTGGACTGAAGGTAAAGCAGCAGGTATTTAATGGTTTCTGACATTCTTGGGAGTATAAGCTGTTCATGGGCGATGACAGTTATGGTACGTGGATCTTAACCCTATTTAATAGGGCAGCATACTCATGATTTGGGATTGATAAAAGTTACTGCTGCTGATTGTTTATAATGAATACGAGGGTTATGATTTTTGATTATATGGGATCTAATATAAATATGAAATCCCTAATGTTTAGGGATTGTATTCTGATCCTATAATAACTTCCATAAATATTTTTGATGCTGCTGTTTGTTTAAGTTTTGGACGTGAATTAGTTTGGATTGGCAGACGTGGTATTCTTTGGTAAGTAAAAATATTTCTAATGCTATTGGTATGGAAAGTTTAAACTGCCAATATAATTTTAAAGCTGCTATGAATACTTTGTATTGCCAAGGATGATTCAAAAGAAAGTAAGTGCAGTGTATTCGTTAATACTGCTTGGGATAGCAGTTACAACAGCTAGTAGTAATCGATTGGGTTTAATACTGCTAGTTTGTTATTCGTTAATGCTGCTAATTCTTGGTTAATACTGCCAATTAAAGGTTAGTACTGCTCATTGATTTTTAGTACTGCTCATTGGATGTTTATACTGGTGGTGGTTTAAAGAGTCTAGAGTATTTTTACAGCAGTTACTGGCACTGCCAGGACGTATTTCGTTTGTATTTGTACGCCGTGGTATTAAATAAGTTTATGCTGCTAGCTTTTATGCGATAACGGATATACACGGCGGTGTTTGGTCTTGGACCAATCCACCAACACTTTCTTGCCCCATCTATTATTGTTGATCTTCTTTTTCCCTTGACTTTGATGAAGTTAGGACAGCACACACTGATTGATTTGGTTTACATGTTTTATCGGATTATAAAGGCTTGTTCTTTGGATTAATTTAATTGGTACGAAGAAGATTGTTCTATTATCACCTATTTGAAGATTGAAGTGGACAACTGTTTGGTTGGGATGCGTGTTCTTGATTATACCGTCTTAAAGTGGGTGTAACACTTTTTGAAGATAACTTGTTCGTGTTTAGAAACGATGTGACGAAGACTTGACGAATCTAGCAAAGGTGTGTGATCTAACTTATGGTGCTCAATGCTTACATTTGCTATCACTTTGGTCTGGTGTCTCATAGAAGATGAGGATAATTGTCAAGAGGTTGCGATCTACTTATATTTCATAGATTTATTTATGAGTTTGGAGTCACATGGATAGTACAAGACATAAGACATAAGTTTGGGTTATTCTACTTCAGCATCAAATTCGTTATACTTAGTTTTCTTCATCAGTAATCATTACATAGAGCCTACATTTAAGAAATGGATAACATATGGGTTTCAGGGGAAGCTTAATGTTAAAATGTTTAACCATTTATATGCTACATCAAGGTGAAGGTTTTTACTACTGCTGGTTATTATTACTACTGCTAGTTTAAGTTTCTACTGCTCAAGTTCATTTATCTTAAAGGCACGTCATGGAGGGTAATTTGAGTTGTTGGAAGGCTGGATTAGAAGTGTGATAGTGTTTTGTGGTTGTTGAAATCAAAGTTGCATACTTTAGTCCCCAATTTGATTATGACAAAAAGGGGAAGAAGATTTACAAAGAAAATGTGCAACTTACAAATCCTTGGTGGAATTGCATAGATCCTTATTCTTTCATATATATATTAGCTTTAGGGGAAGTTCGTGCTTATTTTGGTTTTGTCATTATCAACTAGGGGAAGATTATTGGGAATTATATTTGAGTTGATAAGACAAAACATATGAAAGATGAAGGACTTAAAAGACAAATAAAACGAAAAGAAGAATTCTGCATAAAGGTAAAAATTCTAAAAGATCTCCTTATTTATATAGAAGATATAGAGGATAATATTAAAAGTTAGGAAGATATTATTTTTCTTATCCTTTGTAACTCTTAGACTCCTTAAGTTATAAAAGGAGTTTCCAGGCGTGTAGTTTAGTGTGTCAAGATGTAAACACCTAAACGTGTATGTGTGTGTAGGCGTGAGTCTTATTATAGACGCCTAGTGTTTAGCCTTAAGGTCAAGGTAACTTGATCCTGTTATAGTTCATTGATGTAACTGTATTATTCTGATCAAATAATATTGGGGCTTGGAATGTTTGGTAAAACCTTGTTGAATAACATTGATGTTCTTATTCTGCTGCATGTTATGTTCAATGTTATTATCCTAGATATAGATCTAAACAATCTGAGCTTACAACGATTCTTTAGACTCCATAGTTTGTATTTCTCGAGTCTTGTGACATTTTCTATCTTTGGTGCGGTTGGAAATTTGCACATTGCAAATGGGAATGTATATTAGTAGTCAAAGCTCATGTGATTTTACTACCGTCGCAATTATTGGTGAATCCGAAGAACGAAGAAATTACCGAAGGAATTATCCAGAATTATTATGATCGTGAAGATGGTGAAACTACACCGAGATTTGAAGTATAGTTAGTGAAAAAAAATGATGAATAAAAAGAGAGAGTGAGAGAAAGAAAGTTTAAAGATAATCGTTTCGCAAAGAGAGTTATCGAAGGAATTATACGAAGGATCGATTATTCGTTGATACGTCTAAAAAATCAACGATGTAGAGTATTGTACAAAGTGGATGATATCGCCACTTACCTTGTAGAGTATGTAAAGTTTTGGGATGATTAGGAAGTTGATCATTACGGGAACGCCAACTTAGGTTGTTGTTTCTGATCTATGATCAAGACGTTGTAAATAGTTGTGTCTTTGTCATAATAACAGTTAGGAAAATAAGTGTCTAGCAACTTGTATATTAAATCTTAATCTATTTGTTTCTTGATTTTTATTTAACAACAATTTACTTTCCTCTCACCTAATAATTAGCCATTGGTCTATGACTTTTGGTGAAAGTTAGAAGGTTCTTACCCTATATCATTCTTCATCCTAACCGTTGGTTAAATTCGAATGGGGATGTGATCGAACACTCATGTCTATCCCGGCGATTTGGGTGTGTATGTGTGCTTCAGCTGCCTTGTTGGAATGGTACTTCTGGTGAAAGATTGTAGAATGATCAACCGTACGCCTTTCCATACAAAAACCCATATTTACCTTTATAAACTTGTTACTCCTTGGCTTTAGTGGTGGAGATGTGTATCCTTGTCAAGCTTCTGATAAAATACTCATCACGATCGAGCAATTAAACGAATTAGTTACATGTTACCACATAGATTAGTTGAGTGATTTGAGTGTTTTTATCTTCCTATTTCGTGAGGTGTTTGGTTGTGTACTTGTAATAGATCGAATAAATGCTTTAACGGAAAATATCCTTAGGGATACATTTTTGTAAACTTCTAAAGGCTACTTGAGGACAAGTAGGATTCAAGTGGGGGGATATTTGATGACATCAAATAACGTCTATTTTATAGCATCATTTGTCCCACGATATTAACCCATTTTATACAGTTAGTGCAAAGAATTGTTACTTAATCGTTTATATTTGAGAATTGCAGTAATTTTGGATTAATTGGTGAAAGATAGCAAAATGCGTGCACTTTGGAGCTTAAATGAAGATATTTTGAAGATTACTATTCTGAAGACCAATACGCCGTATCCATCAAGAAGATATGGCGTATCCGTGCCTGCACTCACCAAAAGACCACAGAAGATTAAAGATCAATACGCTGTATCCAGAGGACTCAATACGCCGTATTCAAGATATGGAATCACTATAATATTCTGGAAGATATCAAACAGGGTCCTTACTCTAAGAAATCCCCAATACGCCGTATCCAACCCACTGGATACAGTGTATCGAACCGACTTCCAGACCTTATAAATAGAAAACTCAAAAATGAGTTTTAAGTGTGCTAATCATATTCTCGATACCTAAACCACAAAAGTCGATTTTCAAAGGAGAAAAAGAGCAGAAGAGGTCGAGCAACATATTCAATTCCATAAGAGACATCATGTAATTCCATATACTTTAGTAATCGTTTAGTTTTTGATATCATTCGTTAACTCGGTTAGTTTACCTTGGCTAAATAATTACTCTTGTATTTATTATGACGTTTGAAGGCTAATACCTTCGGGTATTAGCCATTATTATGAAGATCTGAATGTTTGGTATTTGTTTATATCGATTTCTTGATTTATCGTTGTATGCTTGTTTATGTTTATCAATTTATACTTGTTTACGCGCTTTTGTATGCGACCTATCATTCAACTGGATCTAGCTAAGTGGACCAAGCGGATCTAGAGTCCGGGATAGCTCTCCATATAGTAATTTATACACCTAGAATAATAGTTACACAAATATTGTCCTTCTAAGTCTGTGTCTAGGATACGCTTCGGGCTTAACTAGTTAATTGGATATTGCCAATGGTTTATTGATCGTGTTGACTAGCAGGTGACCTAGATAATTCAACAAATAACGTTCTGATTCCATTGGATAGTTGGATAAGTGGACTACTAGTGTATAGATTGCCATTAAGCGGTAAGTGGGTAAAGTCTCTATGAGCTAGGGTTTAACAAGATCATCATTGCTTTAATCCCTAAGATAGATTATAATCAGCAAATAAGGATGCTTTATGCGGATGCTTTAATTGTGACAGAATTAATGTGTTTAGGTCTTAGAAAGATGTAACGCCTAAGTCTTAAGAATGATATGCCACCTCGAGAGAAGAAATCATTGCACTTAATAAACAAACCAACGTTTTAATCAAATTAATAATGGTTAATACAATTTTCTTATATAAGGTTCGACCGCTATTTTATCTTTTGTCTATTAGCTTACGTGGGTTACAGTTTCTTGAATTGATTGTAGTCACCAACCAAACCGTACTAGTCTCGCAGGCTGAAAATCCCTTTTTCCCGTTAGAATTAGGATTTAGACTGACATAGGTTTAACATAGGTTTAGAATAAAATAGAATTAACATAGTTTAGAAAACCAAGATATTAATTGAATTGATAGATTTAACCTCGCTTCAAGTGTTCGACACCCTACTTACCATGAAACTACTACCGATCGGGTACACTGCCCGTTAAAGTGTTATTTTTGGTTTAGTCGATAAGATATAAATTTAAAACTTGAATCAATAAAATATACACCTACTACAACACATCAACCTGCATGTCCAGTTTAGTGTGAATACACCTAATATTGTAGGAAGTGGACCAAATTGGCTTTTTGATGTTGATGCACTAACAAAGTCAATGAATTATAAGCCAGTTGTTGCAGGAAATCAGTCTAATGGTAATGCAGGTACAAAAGCATGTGATGATGCAGGTAAAGCTAGAATGGAGACAGTACCTGGCAAAGATTACATTTTACTATCATTGTGGACTGCTGATCCACCATTCTCTCAAAGTTTAAAGAGTTCTCCTGATGATGGATTCAAACCTTCAAGAGATGATAAAAAGGTTACTGAAGAACTGGCAAAAGAAGGTGGTGATCCAAGTAAATAGGGTAAAAGGGATGATCAAGAGAAGGATGCTGATGTTAACAGCACTAACAGTGTTTATACTGTTAGTTCACCTGTTAATATTGTTGGTTCATCATTTATCAATGATGATGGCTCAACATTGGTTAATGCTGCTGATCTTCCTGATGATCCAAATATGCCTCTTTTGGAAGATATTGTCTATTCAGATGATGATGAAGATGTAGGTGCAGAGGCTGACATGAACAATTTGGATGCATTTATGCCTGTCAGTTCTATTCCAACTACAAGAGTACATAAAGATCATCCAGTTGAATAAATTATTGGAGACTTGAATTTAGCACCTCAAACAAGAAGAATGATAAAGAATTTGGAAGAACATGGTTTGTTTAGTTCAATTCAGCAAAGAACAAATCATAAATACTTTCAAAACTGCTTGTTTGCTTGCTTTTTATCACAGGAAGAACCCAAAAAGGTAATTCATGCATTGAAGAATTTAAGCTGGATAGAGGCTATGCAAGAAGAACTTCTACAATTCAAGTTACAAGAAGTTTGGACTTTAGTAGATTTACCAAATGGAAAAAGGGCTATAGGTACTAAATAGGTTTTCAGGAATAAAAAGGATGAAAGTGGAATTGTGATAAGAAATAAAGCAAGATTGGTTGCTCAAGGATACACACAAGAAGAAGGGATTGACTATGATGAAGTTTTTGCCCCTGTTGCAAGAATTGAAGCAATTAGGCTATTTTTAGCTTATGCTTCATTTAAAGATTTTGTGATGTATCAAATGGATGTAAAAAGTGCTTTTCTCTATGGAAAGATTAAAGAAGAGGTGTATGTATGTCAACCACCAGGATTTGAAGATCCAAACTTTCCTGATAGAGTATACAAGGTTGAAAAAACACTGTATGGACTACATCAAGCTCCTAGAGCTTGGTATGAAACCTTGTCAACATATCTGTTGGACAATGAGTTTCAAAGAAGGAAAATTAACAAAACCTTATTCATCAAAAGGTACAAAGGTGATATTTTGCTGGTCCAAGTTTATGTGGATGATATCATCTTTGGTTCAATAAAGAAAGAGTTGTGCAATGCATTTGAAAGTTGATGCATGAGAAATTTTAGATGAGTTCTATGGGAGAACTTACATTCTTTTTGGGATTACAAGTATAGCAAAAGAAGGATGGCATATTTATTAGTCAAGATAAATATGTTGGTGAAATTTTAAAGAAATTTGGGTTTATAGAAGTCAAGACTGCAAACACACCAATAGAAACTCAAAAGTCTTTGCTCAAGGATGAAGATGGTGAAGAAGTGGATGTTCATATGTATAGGTCAATGATTGGTTCATTGATGTATCTTACATCTTCAAGACCTGACATCATGTTTGTAGTGTGTGCTTGTGCTAGATACCAAGTCAATCCAAAGGTTTCACATCTTTATGTTATGAAAAAGACTTTTTAGGTACTTAAAAGGTCAACCAAAATTAGGCCTTTGGTATCTAAAAGATTATCTTTTTGATTTGGTAGCATACACTGATAGTGATTAGGCTGGAGCAAGCTTGGAAAGGAAGTCTACAACAAGAGGTTGTCAATTCCGTGGATGTAGATTGATATCATGGTAGTGCAAGAAACAAACATTGGTTGCAAATTCCACAACTGAAGCTGAATATGTGGCTGCTTCAAGTTGCTGTAGACAAGTGCTTTGGATTCAGAATCAATTACTTGATTATGGGTACAATTTATTGCATACCAAAATCTTTATTGACAACAACAGTACTATTTGCATAATTAAAAATCATGTTTATCATTCAAAAACAAAGCATATAGAGATTAGACATCATTTTATTAGGGATTGCAATGAAAAGAAGTTGATTCAAATGGTCAAAATCCATACTGACAAGAATGTTGCAGATTTACTTACAAAAGCTTTTGATGTAAGTATGTTTCAATATTTGATTGCTAGTATAGGAATGCTAAATCCTTAAAATCTTTTATTTCTTTATGTTTTTGTAGAGTTTTGTATGAATTAGTACTATTATTCATGTCATTAAAAGAATCTGTTGTTAAGTATAATTAGTGCAACTAGTTATACTTAATACTGCTAAGTTAATGCTGCTAGTTATACTTAATACTACTGGTATAATTAACATTGTGAAAATTGTGATAAAAATAATTAAGAGAGTTGGTGAGAATAAAAACAGAAAGAGAGTTGTGTGAAATAAAAACAGACAATCTTGTCATTTGATTAGTTGTCTTGTACCCCTATATATTGTATCGTTGATTAATGGAATAGACACATACAAAGTTTCACATTCTTCATGGTATCAGACGCCATTGTAGATCCTCAAAAACAGTAACCCTTTATCACAAAATAGCTGTCCTCCGGTCACCGACAACTTGCCGATGATTCAGAGGGATCCCAAAACGTATCTTTTCCTATCCTCTTATTAGTTGTAATAGGAATAAATCAAGTACCTCGTATGCTTGTGCTCTCTCTAGAAAAATAAATCAAGTACCCCAAGTACCTAAATCCACCTTTCAGTAACCACTTCCCAAACGTCTCTCCGTAACGGTTTTAGTTGAATAGCAAGCCATCATCAAACTTTGTCTTTTAATCTTTGCTTTACCAGCGAAAATCATTGTAGTTTTTGAAAATAGTTGGTTGATAAATTGTCGCTCCAACCTAAAGGCAAAGAAATCCATGACGTAAAAATAAACTTCACGCAAAGGAGAAAGCCGCAAGCAATAAACCACTATGCCTCAAAATACAATTATGCTTCCGTTCAAACAAACAACAAAGAAGATGAAGAAACCAAAGGAGATCATTGTATTTTTCAAAAATAGTTGGTCAAAAATTTGCACACCTACTAAAGGCAAAGCAAGCCACGTAAAAGAGGATGTCGTAAGCAGCAAAACAACTATGCCGGCAAATACAATTATTCTTCCGTCTCAACAAACAACAAAGAAGATGATAAAAGAATAAGCGCTTTTCAATATGCCAATATTTTCACTAAGGGGCTGCCTTCCGCATTGTTTGAAGACTTTCGCTCCAGCTTGAGCGTCCGCCCTCCTCCTGCTCAAACTGCGGGGGCGTATTAGTTGGCAAATATCAATCAATCAATGAGTTGTCCCATTCTCATCCATATATCCATCATTAGTTGTCTAATTGACAATCATCTTGTCATTGTCTAGTTGTCTTGTACTTATCTTGTCATTTGATTAGTTGTCTTGTACCCCTATATATTGTATCGTTGATTAATGGAATAGACACATACAAAGTTTCACATTCTTCAAGTTATACTTAATAATGCTGGTATAATTAATATTGTAAGAATTAAGAGAATTAGTGAGAATAAAAACAGAAAGAGAGATGTGTGGAATATAAAAACAGACAGAGTGATTTGGTGAGAAAAAGAATTGAAAGAAGTGGTGAGTTGGAAAACAGAAAGAGAGCTATGTAAAAACAGAAAGAGAGAATTGTGAGTAAAAAGAATTGAGAGAAATAAAAAACAGACAGAGAGTTTTTGTAAGCTAAAATGTTAATTTAATGATGGAAAAAGCTGTTTAAAATGGAATTGGAGTTAATACTGGTGATTCAAAGTTAATGATGTTAGGCATAAACCTACTGCTGTTGGGGAAAGTTAATGCTGTTAGGCATAAACTTACTACTGCTGGGGAAAGTTAATGTTGCTGTTGGGGAAAGTTAATGCTTCTAGGCATAAACTTACTGCTGTTGGGGAAAGTTAATGCTGCTAGGCATAAACTTACTATTGTTGGTGATGGTTAATGTTGTTGAGGGTATTTTCATAAATACTTTGATTAAGGGTTTCAATCACTCATTTAATCGATTTCACTCTTTCATATACTCTCTAATCACAAACCCTAACTCAATTTCATCATTCATCATCAAAACCCAACACAATGTCGAGCCTAAAGTTTGCCGATAGTCACAACATGATCGTGTTTTTGTCTAAACCCACTAAAAGTGAAGGGTTTGAGAAAATTGTTGATTTTCTAAATGCAAACCCTATCAAGTATGCACTAACGGTCAATCCTACTATATATACATCATGTATTGAACAGTTCTGGGCTACTGTCAAGGCGAAAACTGTTAATGGGGAAGTACAGTTACAAGCCCTAGTAGATGGAAAAAAGGTGATCATAACTGAATCCATTGTAAGAAGAGATCTTCAACTGGAAGATGCTGAAGGTGTTGGTTGTCTACCCAATGCTACCATTTTTGAAGAACTTACAAGGATGGGGTATGAGAAACTTTCATAGAAGTTTACTTTCTATAAGGCATTCTTTTTCCCACAATGAAAATTTCTTATTCATACTATTCGATAATGCCTAAGTGCTAAGACTACTGCATGAAATGAATTTGGTAGCACTATGGCTTCTGCAGTTATTTGTTTAGCTACAAATCATAAGATTAACTTTTCAAAGTATATATTTGACAGTATTATGAAGAACTTGGATAGTGTGGGAAAATTTTTAATGTATCCAAGGTTTGTACAAGTATTTTTGAATAAACAAGTTGATGGGATGTCAAACCATAATGGGATTTATGTTATACCCTCTCACACTAAGAAGATCTTTGGAAATATGAAAAGGGTAGGGAAAGGATTTTCTAGTAGAGTCACACCCTTATTTCTAACAATGATGGTACAAGCTCAAGAAGAAATGGGTAAAGGTTCAACAATTCCCACTGATCCCTATCACACACCCACCATTACTCAACCATCAACAAGTCAACCCCAAAATACTCAAAGACCTAGGAGGCCAAAGAGAAAGGACACTGAGGTACCTCAGCCTAGTGGTCCTACAGACAATGTTGCAAATGAGGCTGTCAATGAGGAGATGGATGACAGTTTGGAAAGGGCTGAAACTACTGCTACTAGCTTAGATGCAGAGCAGGATAAGGGTAACATCAATAAGACCCAATCCAAGGCAACACTTAATGAACCAAGTTCTATAGAAACTAGTTCAGGTAGTGGTCCCATGCGCCAAGACACCATAAGGGATACTATTGCTCAAACTGGGTTTGAGAATGTATCTAAAACTTCCAATGATTTACTGCTCGCAGGAGTTAACACACCTCGAAGTGATGAGGATAGTATAAAACTTAAGGAATTGATGGAATTTTGTACCAAATTGCAACAAAGAGTTCTTGACCTGGAGAACACAAAGACTGCTTAAGCTCAGGAGTTTACAAGTTTGAAACTAAGAGTAAAGAAGTTGGAGAAGAAAGAAGGGTCAAGAACTCACAAGCTTAAAAGATTATACAAGGTTGGTCTGTCAGCTAGGATTGAATCCTCTGAAGATAAAGGTTTGGGTGAAGAGGATGCATCCAAACAGGGGAGGATTGATGATATTGATGCTAATGAAGACATTTACCTGTTCAATGTTCACAGAGATGAAAATATGTTTGGGGTAAATAATCTTGAAGGTGATGAGGTGGTTGTTGAAACTGAAGTTGCTTCTAAAGATGTAAACTTAAGTGTTGATGAAGTTACTTTAGCTCAAGCACTTGCAGCTTTGAAAAGTGCAAAACCCAAGGCTGACAAGGTTATTATACAAGAACCAGAGCACGGTACAATTACAATAACAACTGTTGCTACAACAGTTACAGCTGCTAGCACAAGACCCAAGGCTAAAAGGCTTATTATTCATGAAGAAGAGCAAGCAACTACACTAACAGTTTCTTTTCAACAACCATCACAGGTTAAGGTTCAGGAAAAGGGTAAAGGAATCATGGTAGAAGAACCTTTGAAGATGAAAAAGAAAGATCAAGTTAGTTTTGATGAACAAGAAGCTAAAAGATTACAAGCTGAATTTGATGAAGAGTAGAGACTTGTAAGGGAAAAAGATGAAGTCAATATTGCTTTGACTGAAGAATGGGATAATGTACAAGCAATGATATATGCTGATTATCAAATGGCTCAACAAATGCAAGCAGAAGAACAAGAAAAGTTGAGTATTGAAGAGAAGTCTAAGTTGTTTGTACAACTCTTAGAAGCAAGAAAGAAACACTTTGCAGCAATGAGAGCAATAAAAAAGAGGAATATACCACCAACTAAAGCTCAAAAGAGAAGTATAATGTCTACTTATCTGAAAAACATGGCTGGATACAAGCACAATCAATTGAAGAACAAATGCTTTGATGATATTCAAAAGTTATTCGACAAAGCTATGAAAAGGATAAACACATTTGTAGATATAGATACAGAGTTGTTAGAAGAGAGTTCCAAGAAAGCAGAAGTGATGGAAGAGAGTTCCAAGAGAGCAGGAGATAAGCTAGAACAAGAAAGTATTAAGAAGAAGAAGGTGGATGAGGATAAAGATACAGCGGAGCTTTAAAGTCTAATGCAATTCATTCCAGATGAAGAAAAGGTAGCAATTGATGCTGTACCTTTAGCTACTAAGCCTCCAACTATTGTTGACTGGAAGATCCATAAAGAAGGAAAGAACAGTTACTATCAAATAATAAGAGCTGATGGAAGTTCAAAGATGTACAAGGTCTTCAGTCTAATGCTTAAAAGTTTTGACAGACAAGATTTGGAAGATTTGTACAATCTGGTAAAAGCTAAATATGGATCAACAAGACCAGTGGAGGATTTGGATTTGATTTTATATGAAGATTTGAAGATAATGTTTGATCCACATGTTGAAGATCAAGTATGGAAAAATCAACAGGATTACAAAGTATTGGATTGGAAGTTATATGATTCCTGTGGAGTTCATTCATTGAGGATGCAACATGTGTACATTCATATGCTAGTAGAAATGAGATATCCCCTTACACCTACTACAATTATTGGTATGTTGAACAAGAAGCTTCAAGCTGATTATTGGAATGAAATATGTTATCAGCTTCTTAAGCTCATCACAAAACAGCTCAAAAATCAATGAAGTGTTTGGAAGCATCCTCCTGGTGATTAATGAAGTTTTCAATGAAGAAACTTGAGATTTTGAAGATAAATATCAAGTTTAGGGGAGGATTGTTAGGATTAAAAGCCTTCTTAAAGTTACTGTTGCTAAGGTTTGTGTTACTGCTGCTAAGCATAAATTAGTGCTGTTAGTAATCTTAATGAAAAATATGCTAAGTAGTTAGTACTGTTAGTTTCTACTGCTAGTGTAAGTTACTACTGCTAGTGTAAGTTACTACTGCTAGTGTAACTTAGTACTGCTGGTGAAGATTGTAGAAAACTTTCTAAGTAGTTAATACTGCTTGTACACAGTTAATGCTGTTGATACAAAAGTTACTACTGTTGGTGTTGAAAGTTAATGCTGCTGGTATAAAAGTTACAACTGCTGAAAGATTACAACTGCTGGAAGAGTTTATGCTGACAGAGAAGAGATCAAAGACTTATCAAAGAAAGAATAAATATTTCTTAAAGATCAAGATTACTTAGTTGATAAGGATTGTTATTTATAGAATAGATCTTTGAGAATATTCTAAGTCTTTGTAATATATTGTAAATTGACTAGGACTCCTTAGTGTATAAAAGGATGTCCTAGAGCATAGAGTTTAATGTATCTTAGTCGTCTAATTCATAGCTTCAAGGTTTTGTAACCCTAATACTAGTTAGAGTATTCGTATTAATATATTGAAGCTTTGTTTGTTAATCTGTGTGTTTATTAGAATTATTGTTCGATTACATATTCTTCTTATTGATCAAAGATTAGATTCCACGTAATCTTTGATATATTTTATAAATTTTCTACTATAGTTGTGTTGGATTTATCTAGCATAACTAAACCTTAACAAGCATAAGGAATTAAAGATCTATTAAAGTGGGATCAACAGATAATTTGTGAGATGTGTTGATTCTCCTCATTATGCCTTGGTATTTATAGGCTCATGAGGAGGTTACATTCCTTGTAGAACAAGGAATGGAGTTTGACAAAAAGTCAAACTCCCCCATCCTTGGGAGTTTCGGCCGATCGACATACAACACCTCTCGGGGTTGTTGTATGGTCTTTTGGTGTTTTACACCCTTTAGTATTTATCCCGATAAATACTAGGTTTGGTGTAATTACCCTTTTATCCTCTAATGAAAATAATGTCGTATTTTCATTCCCTCTTTTATCCTTTTTCATTTCATAACTCGTTTCTTTATTCTGGCTGCATTGTCCTGTTTAATGTTCACCATTGTGACCCTTCGGAATTTCTATGAAGGCTAATGGTGAAATCCGTTGTTGTTTTTCACATTATCCTTTCAACCCTCAAGTTGGTTCATGTATATTTCTTCTTCTAAATCTTTGTTTAGAAATTTCGTCTTCACATCGATTTGGTGCTAAATTTCTTAATGCGACAATAGCAAGTATCAGAGGTTCGTCGCGTTACATGTGAATAATTATCAAAGTAATCTACACCCTCTCGTTGTCTATATCATTTGATTACCAATATTGCTTTGTAGTTGTCAATGGTGACATCGGCTTTCATCTTCTTCGTAAAGATCCATTATAGCTTAGTGGCTTGTAACCAGGAGCTGAATCCACGAGCTCCCAAGTATGATTTTGTAAAATATAATTTATTTCACTTTTAATTGCTTCTTTCCATTGAGGCCCTTCAGAGAAAGTTGCCGCTTATCGATAAGAAGTAGGTTCATTTTCTACCATAAAAGAAACAAAATCGGGTCCAAACGATTTCTTGGTTCTTGCCATTTTGCTTCTTCTAGGTTCAACCACTTCTTCCTCGAGTTAATCTTGTCTCTCATCTTGGAGATCATTATCATTTTGTTGTCTCTTATCTTGGACAACTTTGTCATCTATTCTAGATAAGCTTCTAGTTTCCTTCGGTAAACAAGAAAATATATTTTCAAAGAAGGAAGCATTCCTTGATTCCATTATCGTATCCTTTTGTATATCCAAAATTTTCGAGTCATGTACAATGAAACGATAAGCACCGATATTCTTATCATATCCAATGCATATACAATCTATAGATTTAGATCCAATCCTTTAGGCCTTGAATGTCGGCACAACTACCTTGGCTAGACACCTCCACACTCGTAAGTATTAATATGATGATTTTCTTCCCATCTAAAGTTCATAAGGGGTCTCTTCTTTTTCCTTACGATGTATCTCATTTAAAAGATAAGTAGCCATTAGAATGGCTTCCTCACACATGTCTTGGCTTAAACCAGAACATATCAACGTGGCATTAACCATTGCTTTAAAGGTACGGTTCTTCCTTTCACCAATACCATTTTGATGAAGTGAATAGGGAGCAGTGAACTCGTGTCTGATTTCATGTTTCGCACATAGATCAGTGAATGGAGACTAAAAAAGAAGATGAAAATCAAACTTGTTTAACAGCCAACCAGACATAAGATTCATATGAATCTCCATAACCTACAAGACATAAGTCAAACTGAGCTCTTTCTCGGATGTCATCTTCATGATAACATCTTCTTCGACCTTGATATAAATAGTTGCAGAGTTTTACATGTATAGCTTCTTTCCACTATCAATCGCTCTAAAAGTGTGAAACATACTCTTATCACCACATACATTCCAGATAACCCATGTATCAAGCCACCATTCTCTGTTGCTAGAACCTACCAAGTTAACTTCATAGTACATGGCAATGATGTCAGACACCATAACAATAATTTCCACATTATCATTCATCGTATTAGCCTAATGTGGATCCACCCACTCCGACATCTTTTAGTTAGCAGAACGGTGACCCGGCTGGTTATAATTGTAGCATAACCCTTGTAACTTTTGTTTCATAATTCCATCTTTAGGAGCAAGGTACTCAGCCTTCCTTTTGCTCATATTGTCATTCTTCCCTTTGTCTTTGCCTTTGCCTTTAGAATTAGACTTTGAATGTGACGGAGCATGCTCAACCATATTTTCCTTGGCAGAATCATGCGTATAAGTGTTTTTTTAGCTAGCTTGTTGTCCTCTTCAATACGAAGATGAACAACCAAGTCTTCAACACTTTATGATTTAGGTAGTTCTTAAATTCCACCCAGCTTTAAGGTAACTTTTCAATAATATTAGTAACTTAAAAAGTTTCACTCAAAGTCATTCCCTCAGCATGAATGTCGTGTAGTAAAACCTAGAGATCTTGAACCTCACTGATCATATTCTTTGAATTAACCATTTGTAATCCAAAAAACGAGCTACTACGAACTTCTTTGTACCAACATTCTCAGTTTTTTACTTGGGTTCCAATGACTCACATAATTCTTTGGCAGTATTGGTCTTGCAGTACATAAGAAATCTAAATATTTCCATGCTTCCACAGCTTGAACAACCTATGAATTAGAGGGTTGACCTTCTTTAAGAGTTTCCACATACTGTGCAGTAGTAAGATAGAAGAGCACCTTCTACTACCACCTCTTAAAGTTCTGGCCATATATTTTTTTTGGTTTTTCAGCATGATTAGCAACCGTGTTAGTAAATGGTGCACCAGTTACGTTCATAGGGGTAGTTACAATGGTGTCGTTTGTCATTATGAAAATCAAACACAAACAGTTAAATAAAGTGTTATAAACTGGTATCTTAGAAATTCAATCGTGATTTCTATAAGCTTGTACTAAATCGGTTTCAAAGAAACTCAATATTGGTTTTAATGAATCTAGATTTAAACAACTAAATAAATAATCAAACTAAATAATTCAGTTTAATAGAAACACAATATTGGTTTCGATATAAGCTGATAAGAATAACCGCTTTCAAAATCGTTTTAGATCTGTAACACAAAGTCTGTTAATTAAAATTTTGTTTATTTAAAAACTGATTTTTCAAAGAAACACAATCTTGGTTTCGACATATAAAACATGTTAATAAAATTAATTCGATTTTAACAAAAGTGTTTTAGTTCTTTTACACATAACATGTTTTAAGATTGTAGGGAAACTGTTACACTTTTATTGATATTAATCTTATTATAAAAAATAAAGTTAACAGAAAATAAAGTACAAAAAATTAAATACAGACATAATGGGGGTAAAAGCAGAAGACACTCTTTTTAAACTATTAAATAAAGCGGTAAAAGTCGAGGCACGGGGCTCGTGTTTAACATGATTCCATTAAAACATATTCGTCGTATGTTTCCCAAGGTATAACGGCCAAAGCAGATGTACTGTCATACGTGACAAACATGCCTGAGAATTCAAGGAAGCAAATTACATGTTTCTGATCGAAGAGATGCTGGAAATCGTCTGTAAAGGAGCTGCGTTTTTCTGTATCAAAACTAAATGAGCAAAGGGTTTATTTTAAAGTGTAACCTAGCTTGTTGAGCAAGAGTAAGACATAATCGCTACCATATAAAACTGATTTCGGAGATGAATTTTTGTCTGCAGGTCGCGCGGGCTCACATGAGTTCACAAGCTTGAAACCCTTTTGGCTAAGAAATCCAATTTTTGGCACCCCTTTGCGCACGCACGTAGGTGTTTAACTAAAACCTAACAAAGCAATTTTATGGTTGATATCAAGATTTCTATAGAAACACCTCTTCACTTCATAGTTTGGGCGATGTAGGACACTCTCCCAATTTCTAGTTTTTTGTGCTTCACTTCATAGTTTGGGCGATGTAGGACACTCTCCCAATTTCCAGCTTTTTGTGCTTCAAGTGCCTACTTTGAAACACGATATCTCATTTATATTAATTTTATTTTGAACACACTTTAGCTCGTTGCGAAACTCTTTTCAAAAAGAATGCAAACCCACTAACTAATACAACTATATATTATAAATACTTATCTTAAATAGTGTTCAAAATTAGCAAATAATCATTTTTGTAAAATAATTTCCAACAGAATTCATAATACTATCCTTTAACCATAACTCTACTTGAGAGTGACGATGAGCTCATAAAAAGTCAAAGCTAGATCATTACAATATAACTTTGATCGTTATGTTTAGCCATCGTATAAATTTTTCATATGGCCCTGTTAACTCATCTACGACGCTACCTATATATACAACAAGCAGAACTGCGGCCCGCAGGTTGTGGCGGGCGTATTTTTGTTAGATCATTTAGCGTATATTTTCTACATAACAGAGACATGACTAATCTCATCAGAATGCTTACCAATAAACATTAAATAAAGCACAATTATATACTTATCTAATTATATTTTGATTCATGTAATGTCTATATTAAAAAGTAGTGCTATATTTCATACATTAAATCTTGTTTCTGATAAACATTAAATAGCAGTGCTATATTTAGATATGATAAGCAATTGTGCGCCAATTTTCCTTCTAAACATGTAACACTGAGTAAATTATTGAGTAAAAAGCTTCATATCCCATGGCGTTACTCATCTCTCCTTCCCTTGCCTTGCTCCCGTTTACCACAATGGCTGTCTCGCTGTCTATTGGAGCTCGGATCCGACACAAAGTGGGTTTGTATGTATAATAAAGAATTATTTTTCTCAGCACTACCACTATTCTTATTACTTCATTTAACTGGCCCTTAGCAGTCAAAATACCATGTAAAAGCTCACACTTTACATGTGGTAACCCTCTCGATCATATCGTCTCATCTATGGAAAACGCATTAACATTCCCAATCCTTTCATTTTCGTATGAATTTTGGGCAAAAGGTTATTCATAAATTTAACAGAAAAAGCCAAAAAAACTACCTGGTATTGATTGGAGTTTCCATAATATCACCAGTAAACTCATATTTGAATTTCTTCTTGTCCAACTTTGGCAATGCATTCGGATACCTGCAAAAATAGGGAAAGAAAAGGTACAAACGTTGGATTAAATACTGATCATAAATCCAAAACATATTCAAATTAAAATGAACTCTTGAAGTGGCTTTTTTATTTACACTAACTCAAATAAATGCAAAACCATACCATGTAAGAATTTATTATATGCTTAACATATAAGTTTTAGAGTTAATTGCTTAAATAGTCTCTTATGATGGCAGGAAATTAAATAAATATTGGCTCAGGTGGTCCGAATACTTAGAAATAGTAATGAGCAAGATATTGTTGAGTTTTGTCAAAGTAACGATGGCGGCGAGAACAACAATAATAATGAGTGGGTAGTTTTGTCATTTTATCTATCTAAGCAACAATTTCAGGTAGGGGTGAGCAGAAACCGCACCGCAAACCGCAAAACCGCAAATGCGGTGCGGTTGCGGTTTTACCCGTAAAACCGCACCACAAAACCCGCACCGCACCGCACATTGATTATTTTAAATCGAAAAACGACACATTGATTATTTTATGTGTGTTAGGCTTCTAGTGCATATTATCAATAATATTAATAATATTCTAAGTGATGTGTGTGTTTACATTAAATATATGCATTGTTATAACCGAAAAAATCACCATTGTAAACTAATAACCGCAAAAATCCACATTAATTATACAAATTATAAGTGGTGGTGCGGTGCGGTTAAAACCCGCAAAAACCGCAAAAAACCCGCAAAACCGAAACCGCAAAAACCGCGCGGTTGCGGATCCTCACTTATTAAAAACCGCAATTGCGGATGCGGTGTGGTTTTTGCCAGAATCCGCACCGATCCGCACTATGCTCACCCCTAATTTCAGGTTCACACTAACAGGATTAATGTAACATTGCCACAAATAATAATTTATTAAACGCTATCAAAAGCTCGAAGCGACACATGCACCTAAGAACACTGTTGTGGCAGCTTGTTAAATTCACATTTATGGGTTTACATGATGACGCTAATTAATTGGTGCAAATTAAAGTTAACAAGAGAATGGAGGGCTTTGCTAGAATTGTTTGATAATCTCGTGAAATAAGATGAGAACTTCTACACTCTCAACCCATTCCATGCTGGGATGATAAAGTACAAGCTCTGCAGCGCCCTCAACTTAAGTCGAATTCATCTTGCTATAGAATCCCTGACATAGGCCCAAGGATACCACTGTTTGGGGATTGATTGATTCCCTGCAAGGCTATCTGTCTACTTGGCACTGGTTGTAGGCCTTTCGCTTTCTTTCTCCTTTCACAGTAGAGCTAGTTTTGATCCCTCTTCCTTAACAGTCGAGCTATATCTCCCCTCTTCCTTAATTGATCTCTCTGTGCGGTATACCTTCAATTCAACAAGTGCTATAATAATCTCTCTGTTTAGGCTGTGGTGGAATATTACTAACTCATTTCTGGCTTTATAAGAAATTGGAATCCTTAATTTTTGCTTCTCCTGTAGTACTACTTGCTTATCTCTCTATACCACGCTGATAGCAGTTCTCCCCCTAGGGCCTATTCTTCGTAGGAGCTGGAAAAGCGGAACAGCGACGCTTCATAAGGTCTTTCAATGCAGGTAGTCTGCTTCTTCACAGATAAGTATTTTATCCGAGAGTGATCCCAGATTATTAAGACATTCGTACAGGGTAGGAATTGAACTATCTTTAAAGATAAGGCTGCTTTTTACTGGTAGCCTCTTCCTTAACCTTCAAGCCCTGGGTTGGTGCCATCCCATACACTGTTATGGTTAGATAGTACGGAGTATCACAGTAAACTATTTGAACCACTGCATTTTAAAATCAATGTTTTGAACACAGCCAATTATTCTGCACAAATATGGCTAGCTAATTGAGGGCAAAAAGATATGTTATGGCCTACTGAATAAATGACTAGCGAATAGATTAAATGAAATAATTTCACTTCTATCATCAATTAATGGCGTCTCCGTTATAAAACTTATTGCAACCCATTAGAAAGTGTTACGCCTCATCTAAACCCAATATGACTTGTTAACCCATAACATGTATTAAAGATCATAATAAGAGTTTTAAAATTTTAGACTAGAATGGAATAGTTAGTTCAGTCTAGATTTCTCCTTTTATATAGTAGTCAAGAAGTGCTTATTAATAAGCACAAAAGCATTAAAGTTTATGAGTGCTTATGAATAAGTAGAGAAACACATAAGCTGACTAAAAAGCAATCCAAACACATAATGTATATGCAATCAGTATCAGCTTATATGTTTCCCTGCTTATTGATAAGCACTCATAAGCAATAAAAATCTCATCAAAAAAACATATACAATCAAAACCCAAATCCAAAACATAGGCAATCAAAACGCTAGCTCATTTATTAAAGCTTAGTATTAGAGCAGTAGTGGATTCCTGCATTGTCCACAATAACAAAATCAAGCTCAGTTCACCAAATCTACATCCACGTGTTTATTTCATGGTATATTGAATAAAACTTGACCTGAACACACATTAACACTTTACGAATAACAACATATGCAGAAAGATGTGACAGATTTCCCTCGCCGCAATAGTATCTCGGGGTTTGCAGCGATAACTTGGTATATCTACTATACGACCGTTGACTAAAATATGTCTATGGTTAACTAATTGGCGAGCTCCCGGAATAGTCGGGGCCATACCCAACATGAACCTAAAAGATGTGTGCTTCTTAAATAAAACATAATCATAACCTCATTTCCTATACAACAAAAACAGAGAGTTCCGCTAAATTTTCACTGATACTCAATTAATAAGGAATCATGCATAGAAATAATCAAACTTGCTAATAAAAGGTCACATGCCTTCTGGTAAATCCATATGCACACCGTCCCTGTATTCTTGCTACTTACGACTTTGTCTCACATGAGGTAGGTAACAACACTTTCTTGTGCAATGAACCCTTAGAGAGTGGGACCATACCATTCTACCCATGAAAATGCCTAAACTCCATATCAAAATTAGGACAATGCTCCAATATAGGACCTTTGTCCCACAACATGATCTGCTATCCTGCAAATAAAGAATTATACTGTAAGAGTCTGTGTGAAGAAAGATGACTCAGCATAATCCATGTTTCAGAAAAGTTATGGTCATTCAAGCAAATCTAAAAGGAAGAAAAAGTAATAAAGCTCCATAGTCAATACCTTTTTAATGCCATGATGAAGTCCTTTGAAATAGCAATAGAATAGTGACAGACCTATGCACAAAATAATTCTTAGCATTTAGTCAAAAAACACAGACCCAAGCTTTGTAAGAAAAATGCCCACCTCGCAAAAGCTCCATTCACGTACTCTTAACTATAGATAAACTCTTACCTTCCCTCGTGTAATTCCACCATTATCCTTTGTCGCAAAATAAGGCTATACGCTACAATTAAGTTAGCAGTTTCAGTTAATAATAAACTATAGTTCTAGCGTGGCAAACACAAAAACAGTCCTTAAATTTCTGGCACTTTTACCTGACATATATAATTTCAGTTTGTCCCAAGCTCTTCTAGTTTCTGCAGTGACCTGATCCAAACGCAACGTCCTACAATCAAGGTCACATCTCATAACTCACATGAACATTTAAATGACACAACTTAAAAAATCACAAGTCATGTAACAAAACAAATGTACCCCTGTTATCCTTTTTCTAGCAGCAACATGCGGCGGAGTAAAACCAAACCTATCCTTCTTGTTTAAGCAACTTGTAACTGCCCACAACCGAAAGGCCTCTATTCAGCTTCCCTGCATACATCACATTTTAAGTTTCTTAAATACGAATAGAGCAACTGATTTACCTCTAGGTAGTACAAAAGGCAAAGGGCGTGTAAATCATTAACTAAAATTAAGTTAAAGCGTAACGATATTTACAACAGAGAAAGTTCAAACAATTAAAAATAATGATATTTCTAGTTTAGCTAATTAGTCATTATCAAAGCAACTTTTGCAGAAAAGACATAGATACATCTATTCGCTTTTCTAAATTTGTCTCAAACCAAGCCTAGCATAGTATTCATATTTTCATCAAAAACTTAGAAATTCACAATGGATTTCGAGGCCAGGGAATAGTTAGGAATTGTCACTTTGTCAAGAAATACCCCGATTAGGCTGTGCGCACCCAAGTCAAAGATACCTCGATTAGGCCGTGCACACCCAAGTTAAAGAAACCGGAACACGGAAACGTCACCCCCTTAACCATTTAGCTGATACTTATCCGTATAAAAACGATTTGGCCAATAAATATGCCCGAACATATATGGCCAGATTAAGGTACGGTTGAGCCATAGCATGGCACCGTCCCACCAGCCAAGCACTATCCCATTTGGCTGCTAGCCTCTCGTGCCACCACCAGCGCCTCACACGCAAGCCAAACAAAAAAGAAAGAATTTAGTCAAACCTCAGTCTTGCGTTGCGATTTTTTCTCTAACGCCTCTACAGCATCTTCAGGTTGGCCTTCCTAGTTTTCATGCATTTCCTCTTTCACAGCCTTCCACTTCATCGTTATCAATCTACATTCAAAAAGGAAAACTAAGAAAGATAATGTTAGTAGACATGACACGAATGATAAAGACATCTAACACAGTCACGAACACATACTTTTGATTCATCAATTGTGATAGGAAGATTTAAAAGATACTGCCCTGACTGTGCAACCTCAATGTTCTTGTCAGAACAGATTTTAAAATTACTCTTCTCCATCAGCTGGAGCCACAGAGATTGTATTCATCATAATCTTAAAACAGATAACCAAATGGTAAATCTTATACTTATGGAGTTGAAATATGGTACCTTAAACATCTATAGGTTTTGTTGCTCTAATTTTTTAGACCCAGAGACAGGATCAAAGAGTGAATACAGTTGCTGCAAGTATGAGAACCACGTTAATACATAAATAACCAATACTTTCATAAACTAATTCATATTAGCAACATACTAAATAAGCTACTTCATATAAGCAAGTTACTTTTTTTCACTAACATATAATAAGATAAGTAGTTTCGATAGGTATCCCAAACACCCTCAAGCTGATTATCAGAAAAGCAACTAATAATCCAGAAAATTAAACACAAATCCAACAAAACCCCTCAATAAAATAGTTTCAACCAAATCTTAAAAAAAATTAAAAAAATATACCTCAACAAAATAGAAACTCTAACTATTGGACATGAATCCAGCATAAGCATAAGTAATCCTCTAGTACCAAAAACCCCCCAAATTTGAAACCCTAACTCTTGTATAAACTCCAAAACTGGAACCTCAACTCTTGCACTATGGTTAATTACAATTCAATCTTTAGCCACAAAAGAAAAACCATAAAAATTATATTCCAACCCCGACTTGATAATCTCATGTATGAGATTGTTATGCGGATGAATTATCTCTGGAATGATCGAGCTGGGGCATGGAATGAATTGATATAAAAAAAGTGGGTCGTTTGTTTTAGCCCAAAATTTCGGTGGAGCCCAAGCGACAAAAACATCTCGTTTCATGCCATTTTTAGCATATATACAAGCATAGTTGTCCGGCGTTGCTGCGGGGCGGTGTTTCTTTTATCATATATGTTGGTGTTTTTCTTTTAAAGCATTGTCCGCGCGTTGATGTAGGGCGTTAATTTTTATTTTTTTTATTTTTTGTGCGGCTTTATTTTCTCGGTCTCATGTTTAATAGTTTTTTTTATATGGGCTTATGTGTTGGGCGTAATGTCGTGGGTATTTTTTGATCTGAATAAATCAATACTTTTGTAATTATTTTTTCTTATTTTGTGCTGAGCAAAAAAAAATTAATTATTTTGTGCAATAGTTTCTTTTTTTTATATGGGCTTATGTGTTTGGTCTCATGTCGCGGATATTTTTTGACCTGAATAAATAAGTACTTTTGTAATTTTGTTTTCTATTTTGTACCGAGCAAAAAATTTCTTTTTTTAATGTTGCCTTGTTAAAGAAAAAGAAAAACAAAAAAAAGTGTCAAATGAGCCGGCCCAAAGTGAGAGCCCAATTGGCCGGTTATTGTAGCTATTGTAGCAAACTATGTCAAAACGACATAGTTTTATTCCAACTATAGTATATGTATATAATAAATAAGGAGATTCAATTCATACATAATCCTAAATAAAAGTAAAAAAAACGATAGCTTGGAGATTCAATTCATACATAATCCTAAATAAAAGTAAAAAAAAAACATAGCTTCCACCATGATAATGTGTTTTATAAGTTCAGATTTTGAAATTTTTTTAATGGTCTCTTCACATACCCCTATTTGTGAGATTGTTAATGCTTACTAGCCAAATTGTTGTCGCTATGATTATTGGTAATTCAAAATATGATGTATGATATGTATTATGTATATATAGTTTTAGTGTGTGTAACTTTGTTATTCTGAAAAAAAGTATATTGTGTGGAGGTAGAGGTGCACAAAAAACCAAAAACCGAAACTGAAACCGGATAAAAACCGAAAACCAAAACTGGTCAAAACCGGGTTTGACCAAAACCGGTTTGGTTTTTGGCCAAACTGCCAGTTCGGGACCGGTTTGGGATTTTGAAGTTTCAACTGGTTCGGGGACCGGTTTTTGGAACCGATTTCGGTTAACCGGTTCCAAACCGATTTGGAGCGGGCTTTTTGTTTAAAATTCAAATTTTGAATTTCAAACGAGTGGGGATCGAAGAGAAGCGTTTTTTTGAATTTTTAGGTGTAATATTTACCATATTGCCATTTTATGTTTAGTATAAATAGAGGGGTTGTGTATTGGTTCAATTACTTTCACAATTCACAATCATAAGCAAAAAACACTCTTAAAAGCAAAACCGAATTTCCTTCACTAATGACAACTCAATCCAGTTCAGCTACCATCGGTGTTGGTTCTTTAAGTGCACCGACGATTGCTTAAATTTTACCAACCACCTGAAACCCTGAAGTTTGGCAACACTACAACCTTTGCAAGATGATGGATGGGTCGACCAAGGCTCAATGTAAGCATTGCTTTCATTTTTTGGTGTCGGGATCCAACTCGACGTTAAGGAATTATTTCACGATTTCGTATTATGAAGCACTCAAGACGGTTCTGGAAGCAGGTCAATCGTCTATGGCTCGAGATGGGAGTCTTTTTTAGTATAATCCAAATGTTGTTAGTGAACAATTCGCGGGTTTGGTGATTCAAGAAGGCTTACCATTCAACCACTTTGACAACTCTCGAATGATGAGGGTGTTTCAAACCATCTTCAACCAAAGTATAATCATGTAAGTCGCACTACTTTAAAACGTAATGCAATGAAATTATGGAAAGCGGTTAAACAACATGTAAAAGATAGTTTTCTTACTTTAAATGCTAGTGTCAACATAACAACGGATGTTTGGTCCGCCCCTCATGGTTTGCCCGGTTCATACCTTTGTGTTACCGCACATTAGATTTATCCTGAAACTTGGAAAATAATGAAGCGGGTCATTGCATTCGAATACTTTCTGGTTTCCCACACGGGACCTGCTTTATTTAGAATGTTGAAAAAAGTGTTTTTCACTTTTCATTTGGAAGAAATTTTTTTGTCAATTACATTGGATAATGCTAGCAACAATACAAAAGCAATTGGTAGACTAAATTAAAATACAGTTGGTATGTGCTTAAATACACATACCTTTTCCTAAATAAAACGAGCTTAAATGACCAAAAACGGACTCAAAATGCTAAAAATATGCTTGTTTTGCGTTATGTACTGTGTAGGTAACGGATATTCACAAAAAGACAAAAAAACGAAGCCAAAACAGACAAAACCAAGCACGGGATTGGAAATAGCGTGGAAAACCGAAGCCAAAGACGTGTGCATCTTGGTGGGCCAACCCAACCCAAGTTAATGGGACAAGTCAGCCTGTTAAACTTTTAAACAAAAGCCCAAAACCAAAAAAAATCCTTATAACCGGCCCAACAACCCACAAACCATAACTCTATTACACCACAGGTCCCTGAACTTTACACCGTTAGTCCTTAGGGACTAACATTGTCAGTCCCTATACCTAACGCCTGTTATCCCCGTCATCCCCCAATTTTGAATACACCCGAATTTGGCAGGAAACCCCAAATCGAGCCAAAATCCCTTCTCCATTGGTGCGATTGGTTCGAACACACTCTTCACCACTCCCTGACACACGCCCAGAGCCACGTGGCAGATTCGAGCCCTCCTATTGGCCTAGAAAACGCGGTTTACAGTTATGGGAAAGTCAAAGATTCAAGATGCGTTTTAATGATGATCGAAGGTTTCCATAAGCGAATTTAGGAAAGATTGAAGGCTGAGTTGGCAGTTTTTTTACCTCACAAGGATAAGCACAACACTCCCTATAAAAGGGAGATGGAATTCACACAGAGAGATATCTAGTTTTAGGAGTAGTGTAGCTTATTGCTTATTTACAGTTTTATTCTTATGTTTTATGTCTTTTAAATATTGTCATTCTACTTTTCAAAGCATTGTACCATCAAGGATTTTTCAATAAGAAGTATGTTCTCAATTCTCTTTTAAAGCTTATTTACTGTTTTGCTTATTGCACTGCTTATTTTTGCTTATTAAATGCTATAATTGCTTATTATGTTCCTTTGAATGCTTTGCATATTCATTTTATGATTTTCATGTCCTTTGGATTGATGTTCATTTAAACTGCTTATTTTTGTTGTAAATTGCTTAATTCAAATGTGCTTATTCTTATGCTTAAGTCTTTGATATTATTGCTTATTTGTCCTTTAGTATGCTTATGCTTAATTTATTTTTACTTTTTAAAACCTTTTATAAGTCTGTCAAAGCTTAAAATGGATTTTGGAATTTTAAAAGAGTGTTTGAGACAACAGCTTTAACCAAGGTTAAAGTTGATTTACCTAACTCTATCTTTTTAGCTAACTTTAATGAGCTCATATTAGGTCTTAAGTTATGTTTTCAAAAGCTCTTTTGGTTTAAATCTAAGTTTTAAGGTTGTGTGTTTCTAGGTCTTTGAATCTATGCTTTAAAGAGTTCTTCGATCTGCTTAAATATGATCTTTGCTTAAAAGTTGTTTTTAGGACTTGTTTAATACCTTATTTTGGTCATGAATGCAATAGAATAGATCTTGTTAAGTCTGCATTTGTTCATTTTGTTTTAAGTCTCAATCTGTCAAGTATAAGTCTTAGTTTTTAAAAAAGTTAAAATCAATTTTTCAATCTAAATTGTAGTTGTGTTTAAGTTTAAGTTAAGGTATGAATTTTCTTGCATAAGTAGTTTGAAGTCAAAAATTCATCTGTTTGAGCTTTTTAAAGTCTTAAGTTTACATTTAAGTGCTTATTTTTAGGGTTGCTATTTGGTCTTTCATTCAAAAGTTTAAACCCAAAAATATAAAATCTATCTGAGTCAACTTATTTAGATAGCATTTTCATAGCTTATAAGTAATTCAAAATGCTTAACTTTTGTTTTTCTAAAAAGCTTATAGTACTAGCTTAATGTGTTTTCACTTTTAGGTTCTATCTTTTTCATTTGCTAGCATAAAAATTAGCTTAAATATGCCCTTTTAGTCTGCTTTGTTAACTATTTTAACCAAACTGCTTATTTGCTCATTTGAGTGTTTAAGCTGTTAGTTTTGCTTAAGCTATGTTTAGATTTGCTTATTAGGCTAAGATTAAGGTAATAGTTGCTTATTTTGCTTTGGTCTGAGCTTATTCAAGCTTATAAGCAAAAGTAGTTTAAGGCTTAAAGTTTTTTTTAGTTAAACTGTCTTAAAAAAGAATATTAAGTTAAGACTTGCCGCTTTCATTATGCTTATTTTTAAATGCATATTTCTTAAGTTACAACACAAAAAGTTTATTTAAAGATCTTATTTTCTCTATCTTTTCAAGTTTTTGTAGAAAAGTTTATGAAACAAAAAATAAAAATCAAAAACAAGGTCCCAGGCTCGCACCTTGGACCATCACCCTTCACACCATACCCGAATTAACACCACTCTATAACTACACACAATGCCAAAGTCATTTTCCATTCTCCATGCAAAATTTAATATATAAGTAGTTTTACCATTTTAAGCTTACAGCTTTTATAACCTTATTTACATCTTATTAGAATAAGCTGGTAGTTCCATTTTATTTTTCTTAGGCTTATAACTGATAGAAGCATTTTACCTGATTTTTTAGATTTTTATAAAATTGTCTAGTATTTTTAATATTTTATTTAGATTAAAAGTAGTTATAATCAAAAAAAATTAATAAAAGTCAAAAAACTATAATACTTTGTTCTAAATTTTTCTTTTAACATTTAGGACTTTTAAAAATTAAGTTGTGCTTTTCTAGGTTAAAGTTTAAAGTTTTAAGGTTTTTAAGTGATTTGTTGGTATCCGCGATATAAAATCCCGTTAATGTTTTTCGTGTTTAATTCGTGTTTGCTTAATTTATTTCTTTCCCTTGCTTGTCTTTGCATTCAATTTGTAGAATTAGAAACAAAATCAAAAAAATCTTATTCTATTCAAAATCCCGATCACAAACGTCAACACGAAGTTCAATTCAACACCGTCGCAGGAACAAAAACTACTCGGGAAACGACTATAAAGGGTATACAATATACGAAGTCGATAGCTAATCCCGAATTATATATTATTTAGTGAGTTTATGTGTATGACACTCGATAAAAGTGATATTCTTCTTGTTCGCTATATAAATTACAATATATAAATATTTATATATATATATATATTAAATATATATATATATAATATATATATACAATTGACAACGACAATTTTTGGCTGCCGAGCCGGGGGAGGCTGTGTTGACCAATTTCGGATTACCGATTGAAGATAGTTTTTTGTAAGATTCATTCCTCAGAAGTAAATCTTGTTTTATTTGAATACTTCATACAAAAAATATACAAAAATATAAAAAAGTAATAAAAAAAATCCAAAAAATAAAAAAACAACAAAAAGAAAAATCGAGAAGTCCAATTGTTAAAATCTGCTCACCTTTAATAACAAACTACACTAGAGGTTAAAAGGAGGGTTTGATCCGAACGAACTATCGACCCAAAAGTAGAAGGTTTATTTAAAACGCTTTCGCGCTTTCCTGCTCCTCCTCTTCTTTGTGCGTTTTTCACGAGAGCTAAACCCGTGCACCTAATGACTTCCGTTGCCAAAAAGAATTTTTGTGTTTTTTTTTGATAAAAGATTTGTTTTTAGTGCATAGGCACAAACGTTCGTCAGGTCCAATTGTCAAAACTGTCAACAATCCCAAGAATACCGTCGTAATAAAAAACATTCCCAACAACAAGTCGATCCGACTATTGTTGAAAAACCCGTAGTTACGATGGCCGATACAGCGTAAGCATGGCGTACATGCTCCAAGCCCCACCGAGGGTTACGGAATGCTATCGTTACTCCCCCGCTATTCAGCAGATGAAAATTAGACTTAAACACGGTTTACTCAATCTTGTAACGTCTAAGCAATTTTGCGGTTTTGAGAAGGAAGATCCTCATGCTCATATTCGTTGGTTCAACAAGATTACTTCGACGATTAAGTATAAAGATGTGCCTAATTCATCCAATTAAGCTATGCTTTTTCCCTGTTTTCATCCTCGGATGGCAGCCCGGATTTGGCTCGAAAAAAACCCCCTCGCTCTATAGTGACTTGGGAAGATCTTGTTTCCAAATTCATTAACCAATTTTTTTCCTCCCTCAAAAACCACAAATCTCTGCAATGAGATTACGAACTTTCAACAAAGATTTGATGAATCATTCCGTGAGGCATGGGAGCGATTCAAGGATCTCCTTCGTGCATATCCACATCACGGTTTCACGGAATTACACCAAATTGATACCTTCTATAATTCCTTAACATCAGCTGATCAAGATTCGTTGAATGCAGTCGCCGGTGGGAATCTTTTGACTAAAACTCCTAAGGATGCCTTAACCCTTATCGAGAATAAGTCGAAAGTTCGCACTTCACGAAATAGACCGGTTGTTGCCAAAGTAAGTACGAACACTTCTACCTCGGGACTTTTACCCGATGTTGTTGCACTCACCAATGCCGTTAAGGCTTTGCTTCTCAAAAACACAACCCCTCCTCCGGCTTCCGTTAAAGCGGTTGAAGAGAGTTGTGTTACTTGTGGTGGACCATACCCTTACTATCTGTGTCTTGCCACCGATAGCAACGCTTTCCCAGGATATCAAGAAAAGATCCCAAGCATAATGGTATCAGCAGCCGCAGTACATACTATAATTCATGGAAAATCCAGGACACCGCCCTCCGAGTGTAGCTCATCAAGTTCGACCACCCGGTTTTCCACCAGTTCAAAACAATCAAAACTGAGGAAATAATTATAACCTAGGAAATTCTACTTACCTAGCTCCGACTCCACCAACTCAAGCTGCTCCGTCTAATGAACTCGCAAATTACATGAAAGTTAATGAAACAAACATGCGAGCTATGTAAAATCAAATAACTAATAATTACAGCTAGTTAAAAAACGAATTTCAGGCACAATTTAAAACAAAAACAGACAAGCATGAGAACATGTTAGAGATAATTTCAAAGAACAAACCTCTCGAGGTACGGGTCCTCTTCCTAGCAATACCGTTACTAACCCGAAAGGTGACTTGAAAGTAATCACCACCCAAAGTGGTGTTTCTTACGATGGACCTCCAATTCGCCACCTCCTTTCTCTTCTTCTCCAAGGTGGTGAAAAGAAGACCGAGGTAACAAAGGATCCAGTGTCAACCAAGTACCAAAAATAGAAAAAGTCCAAGACCAACGATGTCCAACCACAAGAACCAACCACTTAGCCTGTGATATTGCTCCTAATCCTAAACCCAGAATGTAACCTTATCCTTCGAGACTCAACAACCAACAGCTCAGCGAAAGAGACGATCAACAAATGTTTATAAATTTATCACATCCAAACTTTAGAAAGCAATACACTACGATCTAGCAACACTTAGCTTAACTCACATGCCCTAATTCGATCCTACATTCAAAGAATCTATCTTAACAAAAAGGAGAAATTATTTGAATTAGCCAATAACTGATGAAATGAGAATTGTTCTGCGTTATCCTAAAGAAGATATTACCCGGAAAATCTGCTGTGAGACCCCTATAAATTCCTTATATCCATGAAAATTTTCCGGTAATAGTTGAAAGCAAGCCTAGGCGAGTCTTGGTGCAAGCAATAACTTGATGCCTTTCTCCAATGGAGAAGCTTTCACTACTCCCCCCGAACTTACCCACTTAAAATAATTCTGGCGCTTGGCGGACCGTTCTAACTACAAGAACCAACCGTGTGTATTGCCGAAAGAAGTTCTTTGTAAGTAGTAGGAAAGTTCCATTTTCCCTGCCGAACCTTTGTAGACATTGATTATTGTAGTCCGATCCTCGAGTCCTTAATTCTCGGAGACCCATTTGAGACACACGAGCTTTGATTGATGTTACGGTAAAGAATTAAACCCTCTCTGAGTGAGTATTGAAGCCGTTAACAGTTCAAAGTTGGAACAACTGTAAGAAACACCTTATAATGATAGCGAAATCAATTAAACCGTAATCGATGTCATCGATAAAGCTTTTTGAGGAGTAATACCTCCAAAAGTGGTAGATTTTCAGACATTCCCATAGTGTGCTAATCCCAACTCATTTCTGAACCCATCAAAGCTAAATCTTCTCCTCCTTTACCTCCATTTGATGGAGGTGATTACATCTAGAAGAAATTGAAGCTTATCTTGCAAGTGACTTAGTTCCACCAGGAACTGATGATACTGAATTTGATCCGGAGGGAGACATTCGTCTAATTGAAGAAATGTTAAATGATGACCCGTACTCTCCTCTCCCTATGAAGGACCTAAAGTGTGAAGAACTTAAAAGCGTTAAATCCTCCGTTGATGAACCTCTGGAGCTTGAACTCAAGGACTTACCTTCTCATCTCGAGTATTGCATTTTTGTAGGGCAGGCCCGTTAAATTTACCCGTCAATATAGGTAAAAACTTGAAAGAGACGAAGAGAAGGAATGCCTCATAAAGGTTTTAAAGTCTCACAAGCAAGCAATTGCTTGGAAACTCTCTAAATTAAGGGTATTGACCCGCAATTTTGCACTCACAAAATCTTAATGGAGGATGACTTTAAACGTCGGTCCAACAACAAAGAAGGGGTAAATCCAAAAATCATGAAGTTATCAAAAAGGAAGTTGTAAAACTGCTTGATGCCCGATTGATTTACCCTATCTCGGATAGTCCGTGGGTTAGCCCCGTGCATTGTGTACCCAAAAAGGGTGGAATGACCATTGTGACAAATGAAGATAACGAGTTAATTCTGACTAGGTTAGTTACCGGGTGGCGTGTTTGTAATTGAGCTATAAGGAAACTTAACGATGCCACCCAAAAAGACCCCATTCCCATTACCATTCATGGACCAAATGTTAGAACGATTAGCTGGTAATGAGTACTATTGTTTCTTAGATGGATTCCACTGGGTATTAAATCCCATTGACCCCAAGACCAATAGAATACTACGTTCACAACTTTGCCCTTGATGGAACATTTGCCATCGACATATGCCTTTCGTCTTAGAAATGCTCCTGGCACGTTCCAAAGGTGCATGATGGCCATTTTCCACGACATGAATTTAGGAAACTTGGAAAGATCCCTACATGGATGATTTTCTATGGTCTTATCGAGGGATTCCTTCTCATCTTGTTTGCCACTCCTATTTAGACAAAAATGCTCAAAAGGAGCGAAGACACAATCTTGTTCTAAATTGGGATGAAGTGCCACTTTTATGGACAGGATTGCAATTGTCCTCTGGCGACGCTAGATTTGTGAAATTGGGAAGAGGTAATATGGGAAAAAGTTGATGTTATGGCAAAATTAACCTCCACCCACCCGACACATGAATATACAGGGAAGTTTTTCTAGGTCACACTGGGTTTTATCGTTGATTTATTCAAGATTTTTCTAAAATCGCCCGGCCGATGACCCATCTTCTTGAAAAAGAAACTCCATTCATTTTCTCGACCGAATGTCGAGAGGAATTCGAGACCCTTAAGAAAAAACTAACCAAAGCTCCAATATTAGTTGCCCCCGATTGGGACTTGCCCTTTGAACATTAAAGTGTTGATGCTAGGAACTTCGCAGTTGGTGCAAGTCCTGGGGCAAACTAAAGACCAAACATTTATTAGTGCCAATACAATATGAGAGCAATACTATGACCGCGTGCCCAAGGCTCATTACACCACAACGGAAAAATAATTATTAGCCGTGGTGTATGCTTTTGAAAAATTATGACCTTATCTAGTCTTGTCGAAGACCATAGTGTATACAAACCACTAGTATCTGCTCGCTAAGTAAGATGCTAAACCGAGATTGCTCCGTTGGATTCTCCTCCTCCAAGAATTTGATGTCATGATCTGTGATAAACAAGGAGCGAGAATGTACTGGCCGGACCACCTATCCAGTTATGAGAATCCCCATCAAAGTGACCCCGAGAAAAAGGAAATTACCAAAACATTTCCTCTCGAGACACTTGTGATGTGACATTATCGTGGCGATTCTAACACCCCATGGTTGCCAGACATTCAAATTACCATCGGGGAACTATTATTGGAAAAAGGGAATGTTGTCACCAACAAAAAAAGAAATTACTTTAGAGGATGTTTAAACATATAATATTGGACTACCCCCTACCTGTTTGGATTTGTGTGATCAAGTGATTAGACCTGTGTGTAATCACGGCCAAGAATCCGTTGACATCCACCAACGTCTTGCCGATAATTGGACCAAATACCGGGGGACATCAGATGCCTAACTACACCGCAAAAAAGACGAAATTGACTCCGATTCTATTGCCTACTATTTATCGAGATGCCTAAGAACTTGGTCACACGTGTGTCGCCGTCACGTCAAGGAAAAATGCTTCCGCAACGTGAAGAAAAGTCCACAAAAATGCGAAGTTCAGAGTTGCGAGAATCTTGACATATGGGGCATCGACTTTATGGACCCGTTCCCATCTTCTCGAGGGAACAAGTACATCCTCATAGTAGTAGACTACTTGTCTAAATGGGTGGAAGCGAAAGCGCTCCCCACTAATGATGCCCGAGTTGTTTGCAAGTTCTTAAAATCTCTCTTCGCCCGTTTTGGAACTCCTTGTGCTATTATTAGTGATCGCGGTACTCATTTTTTCAATGACCAATTCTTAAAGGTCCTGCTTAAATATGGGGTTACCCACTAACTTTCTACCGCGTATCATCCACAAACAAGTGGATAAGTAAACGTTTCAAATCGTGGTTTGAAACGTATATTAAAAAGAACCGTAGGTGAAAACCGTGCTTCTTGGTCTGATAAGTTGGAAGATGCATTATGGGCCTTCCGTACCGCATTTAAAACACCCATCGGGTGCACTCCTTACAATCTTGTTTACGGAAAGGCTTGTCATCCTTTCCCATCGAGCTAGAACATAAAGGCATGAATGGTCCTTTGACGCACATACAATTCCTACTCAAGGACCTGCGGTGATCACCAAAAGTCAAATGAATGAACTAAATGAACTTCATAATCAAGCTTATGAGAACTCTTTAATCTACAAAGAGAAAACGAAGAAGATTCACGACTCCAAAATCAGGAACCGCGTTTTCAACGTCGGTGATCGAGTCCTTCTCTTCAATTCTCGATTAAAGATTTTCTCGGGCAAGCTTAAGACCCGCTAGACCAGACCGTTCACCATCACCCAAGTTTTCCCTTATGGTACCGTTGAGTTATCTTCAACCAATGGATCTAACTTCAAGGTGAACGGTCATAGACTCAAACATTACTTTGGAGGGGACATACCACCCATGGTTGTCCCGGATCTCTAAACCTTCCCCATGGACAATTAAATTCGGGGTCGAGTCAAGCTCATGACTCGGTCAACAAAAACAAAGCGCTTCTCGGGAGGCAACCCGTGTTTCTGTCTTCTTTCTATTTTCTAATAAGTTAAAACGTGAGGAGGCCGCCTCATCAATCATTCGTTTTTTTGTTGTTTGTGATGATTGGCAAGATCCCCGGATATATGAAGACCCTCGTGCTCGTGTTTTTTGGTCAGACGCTTTACTCATCATTCACCCTTTGCATGCTTATTTTGGGAATCCTATATCATTGATCTTATTGACTAACGTTTAATCTTTGGCATAATTAATAAACGGCTTTAGATTTACGTAAGATTCCCTTTTATATTAGGAATATACTTTGGAATTAGTATGAGGGGGTTGGCAACCCCTACAGATTAAGGAAAATGTATCGTTCTATGTCTTTCACGTAACCCTATTTTACCAAGAAAAAAATATTTTGCAAAAATAAAATAAGTGTTTATCACAAATGTTGACTTTCTGCTGGTGAGAATAAGAATAATTTTTGACTTGACCGAGCATGTTGAGCTCTAGCTTACTCCCTTAACCTTTATAAATGTATAAGCTTTTGCTAGTCTTTTATACAAGAAGCTTTAAAATGCGAATTCTAGCTCAAAAGGCCAAGATTTTGCAAGTTTCCATAAATGACTTTAAATATGCAAAGCTTAATTTTATTTGGCTAAGCATTCGCGGATCTTTTTATTAAAGATTTTAAATTTGCAAAGAACGAAAAATGATAGAGTTAAATATAAGTTGGAATGCTAAGCAAGGATTAGTTGGAAATCTTAAAAGCTCATAAGTGTAATTTGTGTGCTTAATTCTCCTAGTAGCTTCTAAAATGACTAATAATACGTGCTCTTTTTGAAAGACAAGTTAGAGTTTTATCACTCTTAAAAGTCCGTTAAGATCAACATTTTTAGAGTAAAAAGCTTTATCGATGAATTGATAAATAAGAGTTTTTGATCAAAATATGTTTTTATTTTCTAAAAAGAAATTTTCCCGGTATAACTTGATAAATATAAATGTTGCAAAAAAAAAGGAAATGATGTGAAAAAATAAAATAATTATAGCGAGAAAAATGTTGCTTAAAAAATAAAGGAAAAAGACTATTATTTCTTTCAAAATTTAAACATTCTTTTAGAACTTAAAACTAGCTAATCCCTACAAAAAAATGAAACCGGTACTGTTATGTTTAATACTGAATCAGTATTCACTGAGGGGTAGTCAAAAGCCTTGTAAATTCAGTTTGATTAAGCTTAACAATTAAATCATCACACTGTTTCTTAAGAGTTTCATAGTTTTTCAAACAAGTTTTATCAATGTATACCTATGAGTCTGAAAACGCCATTAGAGCTATGTTTGTCTGAACTTGTTCTTCTGCCACGTCACTCTAATCAAAACCAACACCATCTATAGCCAACATTTCTTTTAAAGACGTGTCTTCATTGTTTCCTTGCTTCCTGGTGTTGTCTTGATTTCTAAACTGACCTTCCTTGCTTCTTGGTGCTCTACACTCCCTGGCAAAGTGTCCCAACTTATAACAGTTGTAACACTCCACCTTGGATTTATCATACCCAGCAGTATCATTAGCATTAATGAAAATCTTCTTGCCTGCCCTCTAGTAGTACCTCTTTGCCCTTATACTTAGCAGAGAGAGCTGCCACTTCAAATCCATTGCTTCCAAATCATCTTCATGAATTTGCTCTAAGTCCTGGTGTAGAAGATTAAAACCATTGGGATTTTCAACCATGAAAGCATACACAGCATTATCACTAAAGCTAGTAGTACTAACTTGAGGACTAGCTATGTTAACATTAGGGCTAGCAGTACTAACTTGTAGACTAGTAGTGTTAGCATCATTAGTACTGCTAGTGCTTGGAGCAGTCATGAAGGCCAAGTTTTGAGCACCACTACTTGCACCAACAGATTTCTTTACCTTTTGTTCAACTACATGAGTGTTCCACTTCAGGCTTATTCATCCATACAACTACATGAGTGTTCTACTCAGGGGGCAAGCTGCTTAAAAATTTTGAGTTTAAGTCTTCTTGGGCAATGACTGGTATGTGCTTAAATACACATACCTTTTTCTAAATAAAACAAGCTTAAATGACCAAAAATGGACTTAAAATGCCAAATATATGCTTGTTTTGTGTTATGTAATGTGCAGGTAACAAATATTCACAAAAAGACAAAAAAAAGGCAACAACCGGACAAAACCGAGCACAGGATTCGAAAGAGCGTGGAAAACCGAAGCCGAAGGCGTATGTATCTTAGTAGGCCAACTCAACCCAAGTAAATAGGCCAACTCAGCCCATTATGCCATTCAAACAAAAGCCCATATAATAATGCTAAACCTTTTTTTCAAAAGTCCAAACCCAAATCCATAAACCCGGCCCAAACCAAATGAGCCCAACAACCTTAACAATGATCCTGTTAAAACTATTACACCATAAGTCCCTGAACTTTACACTGTTAGTCCTTAGGGACTAACACCGTCAGTCCCTACACAATTACATCGTTAGTCCCTAAAGCTAACAACACTAACGCTTGTTATCCCCTTTAACCCAATTTTGAAAAACAATAAAATAAGGCCGAAAATGGCGAGAAGGCCCAAAACAGGGCAAAACCCACTCCTGCATGGCTGTGTATGCTTTCAACGCATGCCCTCACCATCTCTGACACACGCCCATGCCACGTGGCACAATCAAGCTCTCCTATTGGACGAATTAACAAAGTCAAAGAGATAAGGACAAAGTTGAAAGGCGGTTTAATAGTGATTGGCTGAGATTGATGTTTTCCATAAGTAATTTTGGAATGATTAGTGGTTTTTACCTCAAGGATAAGCACAAGACTTCCCCTCACGGTTATAAATAGAGACGAAATCACACATTGAAAGATATCTAGTTTTAAGAGTAGTGTAGCTTTTATTTACCAGCTTATTTTAAAGCAATTTGTCCTTTTAAATATTGAATTTACTTTCCAAGCGTTGTTACTTCCAAGCTATTCAATCAAAAGTGAGTTTCATTTTCAATTTTTAGCTTATTACTGTTTGCTTATTAGAGTTGCTTATTCTCTGCTTATTATTGATTAATACAACTTATTTTGCCTTTATAAATACCTTTCATGTTAATGTTATAGCTTATATGTCTTTTGGATCTTATTTCATATAAACTGTCTTAAATGTGCTTTAAACTACTTATTGTCTATTGCTTATTACCAGTGCTTATTCTTGAATGCTTAATGCTTATTTGACCTTATATGACCTTGTGTTTGATCTGTTTCACCATTTTAAGGTTTAATAAGATCTATTATAGTCTAGACTTGGATTTCAAGTTTTTAAAGGGGTATTTGGGTCAAGAGTCAAAATGGGTCAAATGAGGTTAAAAGTTGTTTTTGGCACTCAAATCAATTTCCAAAAGCTTTAATTCAGTCAATAAGTTAATTTAATTCAGTTTTTAAAGTTCAAAAACAAAGGTTAAGGTTTAATCTAAAAGTGGTCTGAATCTGTGGTGTTTATATCTCATAATTCAGTTTATATGCTAGGATCTTTATAGTGGCATTTAGGTGTTGTTTTCATGCTCTAATTTGGTTTATAATGCAGTATAAATGGTTTTGGATGGGTCCAATTTCTCTTGGTTTAATACCTCTTAGAAAGGTTTTAGCAAAAATTAGTGCAAGTCTTTATTCTCGTTAAAAGTCTCAAATTGCAGATCTAATTTAGGAATAGAATCTAGCTTAACTTTGAAATATTTTGAGTATTTTTAGCTTATTGTAGTCTATAGTCCATCTGTTTTCAGTTGCTACTTTGTCCCAAGTTCTTTTGAGTCTTATAATTTAGTAAAAAATAGTCATTTTATTCTCAAAAGTCCAAAAGCAAGTAGCATAGTCTGTCATATTCAGCAGCATTTTCTAGCTCATTTATAAACATTAGTTAGCTTATTTAAGCTTATTTATTTATTTGAGCACTTGAACATATATCTGCTTTTAATCTAAGCTTCTTGACTTTGCTATTAGTCCAATAAGTTCAGCTTAAAATTGTGGAATTTGTCCTATTAAAAGTCTTTTTGTGCCAACTTTCTTATGGGTTTTAACTATTTATCAGCTTTCCTGTTTGCTCATTTTTAGTCTGAATTGCTTATTATGGGTAAGAGTGGATTTGTTTAAGCTTATTTGTGTTTCTAATTAGCTTTTTGAGTCATTTAAAAGCCAAACAGTCCTTATACAAGTTAGAATTTTAATTATCAAAACTGTTAGCTTTAAGTAGCTTATTTCTGTGCTTATTAATAAGTTTCATAAAAAAGTCCCTTTTTAAAAAAAGTGCTTATTTTAGTGGTTAGAAGCTTATTCAAAAAGAAATTTGCAAAAATAAAAGCATTGGGAGTATAGGGAAGCCTAGGGTCGAACCCTGGACCTCTACCTTAACCCCCAACGTATTTAACACCACACCACACCACCAACTGCCCTTGGGACATTTTCGTTAAGTCTCCACATTAATATCCTTTTAACCCTTATTTGTCATTTAAGCTTACATCTTTATTTAGCTAATTAACAGCTTATTTCAATAAGCTGTTTTGATCATTTTATTTTTCCTAGGATTAGCATTGTCCAATGTACTTTTTATAAATTTTTCAGAATTTTAAGATTTAGTTTACTATTTTTAATATTTTATTTAGATTAAAAGTGTTTTTAATTCATAATAAATTAAATAAAAGTCAAAAAAAATATAATCCTTTTTTTTAATTTTATTTTATCATTTAGGACTTTTAAAAATTAAATTTGTATTTTTAAGGTTAAAATTTGATGTTTTAGGTTTTTGAGTCGCGTTTTATATTCCCGTTAGCGTTTTTATATTTAATTTATTTTTAGCTTTATTTGTTGCTTATTTTTATCTGTTATTTGCTTTATATTTGTAGAAATTATAATCCAAATTAAAAAATCTTAATCTATTCAAAATCCCGATCACAAACGTCGACAAAAAGTTCAATTCACCCCTTGCAGGAACAAAAACGCCCCTGTAAAACGACGTAGAAGGGGTTACTTTCGAAGTCGATACTTCCGGAATTGTATTTTACTTGTGAGTTGGTTTATCGCTTGTTAAAAGTGATTTTCCGGTTCACCTATATTATATATATACTATTGACTAGATCAATTTTTTGCGCCGTTGTCGGGAGGTTGTTACTTTACTAATTTCAAGTTTTCGTTTTGAAGATTGTTTTTTGAAGATCCCTTCCTCTGGAAGTTATTCTTGTTTTTGTGAAATGTTGTTTCGTATAAAAAAATACAGAAAATAGTATAAAGTAATCAAAAATACCAACAAAAAAAATTAAAAAAAACGAACAAAAAAAACCGTGTGATCATTGTTTAATCGTCTCACCTTTAGGATATACAAACTATAAGAGAGGTAAATGGAGGGATGATCCTACGAACTTCAACCCGACAGGAGAAGGTATTTTTTAAAAATAAGCATCTGCGCTTTCCCCGCTCCTACCTCCCAGCTTCTTAGCGTAATCTAGAGAGCGACCATTTCAATTTGACATTCCGTTACCAAAAATATTGTGTTTGTTTTTAATATAAAAAAATTCTCCAAAAAATTCTTCTTTATCTCCTAATGGTTTAATTCTCATGGAATCATCCGACCAATTCATCTGTTTCTTTTGTGGAAGTCTGAGTGATGAATATGGATGTCCATGTTCTACTTATGAGTTATGTGGGAACGACGCTCATTATGGTTATGATTGTCCATCACAAGTTCTGGTTGTTTACAATCAGGACCTGTGTTTAAATCAAAACCTTGATAATTTTCCACCAAACTTCACCAATCATATACACACAGAGCAATATCATTGATTTGTGAAGATTGTGGGGGTCCTCATGCAACTTTTGAGTGTCAACCGATGAATCAAAATTTCTATGAGCTTAATTTTTGCTATATTCTAATTCTTCCAGTTTTGACCAATTCCAACCCTCGCAGTATCCCGTCATTCATCAACCTCGTCAAAAAATGAGTACAGAAATGTTTCTTGCTAAAGAGAAACTATTAAAAGCTATACGAACCTGTTTGAAAAATAATAATCAAACGCCTATGAAAATAGTATAGCAGTATTGCTAGCTGAGAAAGTATTCATACAGTTAAGGCAAACTTTGGAGAGAAAAGGAATACTGATATAGAAAGTATGCATGAATGATTGCTTCAACGTCTCTTAAAGATTTACAAACTCTTAGGTAATACTTCGAATCAACTAAACATGAAGAAGCAGGAAAAGTTCTCATATTAGAAGCATCCCGTTTACTAATTTTTGACAGATGATGATAGAACACACGAGGATATGTAATTTCAATGAATCAGATAGTTTTAAACTCCATAGTCGAGATGCAATCACGACTTCTTCCCCGATTGAAGAGCCTCTCTCATAATGGAGGATGAGGATATTGACACCATTCCTGAAAAGGAATCAGGCAAAGATAATGAGTCTAGTGCTGAGAACCTTGTCCAAAACCCAAGTGAGTCCGAGGCTACTTCCGATAATGAAAGTGAGTGTGATTTGCCAATTTTTTTACAGATGCCCCTCACGACGATAATGAAGATAGATTGTGTTATGTTCTCTAGACCTCTTATTGATTCTTATGGTAGATTCTACCTCTAGTGAATATTCAAGAGAAAACAGTCATTTCTTGAGGAGGGAGTTTTCTCGAACATTTAGGAACCGTGATCCCGTTCCTTTTGAATTTGACTAGAATCCATTCCTAGTGACCGTAGAATCTGATTTATGATGAGGTTGTTAGAATATATTGATGGCACAAAACTATCTCATTGATCTATTAATCGATTTTTTCTCCTAAGATGATCCTCTTCTCGAGGAGCTCGTCCCGGTAAACTCGCTCTTATCAAATCCAGTTCCACTAGAATGGCTGGAGCGCGACTTTGATCAAAGGTGAGATAGTTAGATCTTGTTGAGATATTTATATGAAATTCATCTCCTCGACCGTCACGGAAGAACTTAATTCTGAAATTTTGATACCATGATCGACATCTTTCTCTCACATACTCCTATCCTATCCCCGTAAAGGATTAGTGACTCTCTTATGAAGAGATATCGATATATTTCTTAGCTGCGGATGTTTCGATACACCGGGTATTGATAGTTGACGATGTGACTCTAAAGAGGATAATCCTTTTCTTGAGAATAAGCTCGATCCGGGCAAGTTGACTAAAGCTGTTGTGGAGGATATTTTTGGAGAATGATAACCTACCTTTTTAGGGGTAATTATATATCAAATAGTAGTATAATATTAATCAAAATATAAAATCCCCGCGAGTCAACCAAGTCAACCTTTTAGGAAAAAGGTCAACAAACTCACAGGTATGATATAAATGATTCCTGATAAGTGTTACCCGGTTCGTTCTCCCAACGAGGCGTGAAATTGACGGTTACTTTTTTGGTTTTACTTTTGGATGCTTGAATATAAAAAGGATTTGGTTTGTTTCTCTAAATTCTACGGGAAATTATGGAAATTAAACTAAGGTATACTTAAAACTACGGGAAAATCATAAAAAGGCACAGGAATAACTTAAAAATCTACGGGAAGCAAAATAAGGCAAATAAATAAAACCTAATTCTACGGGAAACATAAGTAGAGCAAGGAAAGTAAATCTAAGTCTACGGAACATAAAAACGAAGGCATTAAAGTAAAAACACGAAAACGGGAACGGGATTCTAAACCCGTTCTTTAAAAACCAAATTCTACAATTTTGACCCTACGGATGCAAATCCAATTTTCCTAGGTCCTAAGTGATAAAAGAAAATTTTAAAAAATATATATATTTTTTTGATTTTTATTTAATTTTTTTATGATTTAAAAACAGTTTTAAAAAGAAAAATTCATTAAAAATACTAAATTAATTGGGAAAATTCTGAAAAATTCATAGAAAATAGTTTAAGCTATGTTGGTTTTAAGAAAAATAAAAAAAGGGCTTACCAGCTTATTAGAATAAGCTAGTAAAAAGCAAAAATAAGCTGGTAGCTTAAATAGGTAAAAAGAGTATAAAAGAAAAGTGGGTAAACTAGTAATTGAAAAGACACCCAGGGCAGTTGGTTTGTTGTTGGTGTGTGTGAGGATGCTGGCTATAGAAGGGGGAGGTCATGGGTTCGACCCCCATGCCTTCCCTTTTTGAAAAATCATTTTTTTAACTTTTTCTTTTTACAAACTTGAAGAACAGATGTAAATTTTTAAAACTTGAAGTTAATTTTGAAAAGCAATAATAAGCCTAGAAATGAGTAAATAAGCTGACAGAAAAGGTTTTGTAAAACTATGTATATAAAAGGCTATCACAGTTTTTGGATTTTGTAGAAATGATAAGCACAAAGTAAAAGTGAAATCAGAAAAATCAACAACAAGCATAATCTATAATAAGCAAATAAACAGAAGTTTAACAATCCAAACAAGAAACATGCAATAAGCTATAAAAAAAGCAATGAGCTTGAGGCTTCACATCTGTTACGATAAACAGCCCAAAAGGGTGATTTTGAGCTTAATTTTTTAAAAGACTAAATGGAACAATATAAAAAATGATTTGATTAAAACTAAAGCCCATGCAATAGAAGCTACTTAAATAACAATATAGAAAGCATTTTGAAACAAATTAAAACTATGAAAAAACTAAGACAAAGGGGCTGTTTGAACTCAGCATGTTTTGACTTGGTTTTTTGAAAAGTCAAAAAGCTTATAGCAGGCCTATAAATAAGCTAGTAAAAGATATTAAAAACTTAAAATAAGCTAAAAAAGATGAAAACCATACTACTAAACAACTAAAGCTATAAAACTAGACTATTAAATCAAACTTTAACTAACTTAAATTTTGAGATCAAATAAGGAAATTTTTTAAAAACTAAAATTGACTTGACAGATTTTGACTCTGCAAGGATTTTGACAAAAGGGAAATTTAAAACAGATCGATGCACTAGAACTCAACTATGAACTCAAAAGACACAACTCAAAAAGTGACTCAAGTAATTTAAGAAAAGTAAGATGTATGAAGAACTTTAAAACTGCAGACTAGGATTTTTTATAAGATAAACTTAAAAACTTAACAACTCTAATTTAAGACTCATTAAAACTAACTATAAGATCAATTCAGAGCTAAATGAAACCTGATTAAAGAACCAAAACATATTATTACCCATTTTTACCCACTTGAGTTCGTGACCAAACACCCTTTTAAAACCAGAAAAAAACATGATTTTAGCTAAGACAGATTAAGACATTTATGAAGCAAGATCAGTAAGCAATTAAATGACATGTATAAGCATAAAAAAGCAGACTAAGCATAAATAAGTCCATGAACACCAATGCAATTTTAAAAGCATAACAAGGCATGATAGTTGGCAAAAATATAAATTCAAAAAAGGGAAGTTTACAAGATAAAAAGTAAATGACATAAAACATCAAAACGAATCAAAGTAAAACTAATCTACATCCTATATATACTTACCCCTCATTTCTTTTCGTCTTATGCTATCTTCTTTATAAAACTGTGGATTGTGCTTGTTGTGGCTTTCAGTTTGAGAGCTTCAAAAGTAAGTTCATCTCAGCCTTCAATCTTTCTTTGGCTCCAAGCAAGTCAATCATAGCCATCCATTATCTTGTCCTCTTTTCTCAACCAATGGGGAAACAAGGGAAAGGTGTTTTTGGGGTGTAGTGAAGTGGGGTGATGTTTTGGCTGTTTGTTGCACAATGCAACAGTAGCACGTGAATTGAAGGGATGTACATGGTTTTGGCGCCAAAGGGTTAGGGTTATATCTGTTTTAATTTAGGTGTAGGGTAAAGGTTTGAGGAATTGGCAAATGTGGTCCCTCTTGTTGTATAGTGGTGTTACATGGCTAAGTCTTATGGAGTAAAATTATAAAAAAGTTGTCAAAATCGCCCATACCAGTTTGTATTTTGTTATTGGCATGATGGATCCTAGGGACTAGTGGGGAAACTAAGACTATACAACTTTATGTGTGGGTGTTATAGTTTTGGTTTGGGGCTTAAAATGGGTCAGTTAGGTGTTTTGGGTTTTTAAAGGGTTTTATGGACTTAAGGCTTATAAAGCCTTAGTATAAATGACTTAATGGGCTGCCCCGGCCCAATATATGGGTACAGGTAGGCCCATTAAGTATTTCTTCATTTTCAGCTTCGGCTTTGACTTTGACTTTGACTTTGACTTTGTCGGGGTTGACTTTGGTTGACTTTTTGACTTTGGCTTTTCACGCTCTTCACATTCTCGTGCTCAGTTTATGTGTTTAGGTTGTTTTGTCCATTTTCGGATAACCATTTCCTGCACAGATACAAACCACAAAAACAGAGCAATATATGATGGGCATTTTATGTGCGTCTTTGTCGTTTATTCCGTTTGTATTATTGTAAATGGTATGTGTAATTAAAGCACATACAAAAATCTCCCCATACAAATCATTGCGTGTGTTCTCACAGGCAATGGCTATAAGTAAACACTTAAGAAAACTAAGACCCTAAATCCCCTTCGACTAATAACCTTGAAAAGTAGCTAAAGCTTATAAAGGGGGAATTTAAAGAATCAATAGCATTGAAAAGCCGTTTGAACCATTTTATAAATATTTACAACATATTCACAACACATATTTTTGTATTTTTCCTTTTCCTCATTTTTTATACTTTTCATTTTAAGCAACTGACTAACACGTTTGACTTTCGTTATTTTATAACTTTTAGGGATCATAGAACAAGAAACATTTCAATCCTAAAATGCCCCAAAAAGAAATATCATCATTCCGTCTTTTTTCACTTCCTCAACCAAGCTTAAACGAAAATCACCGTCAAATATGAGTTAAGATGCTAACACTACTCATACTTGTAATTTGTGAAATTTTCACTCTCGACAATTATTATATCTTAGGTGAATGTGCTATTTCGAATTTCAACCATGGATCAACATTTTTGCAAAATTCTATGCTATTCACGTCCACCCACGAGAATCATAGTTTGAAGGCTAGATCATCCCATTTTGTCGACTAAGCTCTGTACAATCCCAACCGATGCGCCGAAGTGACCAGCTTTTGACAAACCCCACAGAGACTCATATCGGACTCACTGAGCCTAACCTCCTATACCTTCGTTTATCAAAAACTATTAGGTTTCCCGTATATACAATAGTTTAAATAAAAACATAGCTTATTTAGAAAAACTTAAAATGAAAATTCATATTTTAAAGCATATTTAAATTTTAAGAAAAAGAGATTTCCCTCCTATATTATTAAACACATACATAACATTAACATTGCCATGATACAATCGAACCCTCGACCTAATTTAGAAGGGCTGCAACAACGTATTGTGAGCCGGTCAAGATGCATCAAACATTATCACCTCAAGATATTAATCTTACTATGGTACCTTTTTTAGTAAGGCTACAACATCCGGTTGTGAGCCGGGCAAGATGCAGCAAACTTTGTAACAGCCAAAGTTTATAAATTATCTAAAAATACAATTCCATTCCATTTTATTTACTTTTATATTACCACGATATATAGATAAACGACTCTTATTCTTAAAAATAAAAAATTTTTAAGTATAAATTTGAACAAAGACTAAAATATTGCTATCGACTACATTTCAAAAAATTGTTGATTTAAGGTTTAATTTTCAAAAACACACGTATTATTAGTCAGATTAGGACTTATGGAGAAAAGGACGAACACAAATAACACACATACTCCTGTAAATTCCAAATAATCCTTGATTAAGCATCTAACTCATACAGAACTCTATCATTTTTCGTTCTTCGCGAAGATCCGCGAATGCTTAGTCTAAAAGTTAGAGTGGACAAGCTAACTAGATCTCAACACGGCTCGATCGAGTCAAATTTATCGCATCTACCAGCAGGAAAGTCATAATTATGACAAAACACTTATTTTATTTTGAAAAATTTTTAAAATTTCAATTTTTGGTATTTTAGTGGTACAACAGGATTACAAGCGAAAACACCGGTTGCTAGAGCAGCAATCAAATCCGATTAGATCCCCCCTAGACTAGAACTAAAACATTTGTCCTCAAGCGTTTTAAGAAGGTTCTCTACGTAACTCTAAAGTCATTTATTAAAGTGTGCTAACCAGTGAAGATCGTAAAGTCGATAAGATTTGGATATTGAATTCCCAAAATGAAGCTGAGGATAGTTAAGCTCTTGTGAACGAAAGGACCAAAACCAACGAGTATATGAGCTTCAAAATCCCCGGAAATCCAGGAAATATAACTCACAAAACACAAAACCACAGATAATGAAAGCGAGCCTCCTCACGAGCACAAAAACACTTAAGCATACTACTAAACTAATTATATTAGGATAAACATGTGTTTCCACTCCCACGAAGCACTTTATTTTTGTTAACCGAGTCCTTGACCAAGACCACGATCCCTTATAGTTGAGCATGTCAAGGAGGATAGAAATGTAGAAACGGAACATCCAAGAGTAGGAATGTCCCCTCCATAGAATTAATCAATCGGTTACTTCAGAAAAAAGATGGAAAGCTTTAAAAAGCCTTGATGAGATAAGAAATGGAGATTTCTCCTCATATTGAAGCAAGGGTGTGATGGGTGGGTAAAAAAGTCAAGTGTAAGAACATGATGTTCGAAATGTTTACCCACCACTTTGAAGTCAAAATTTCCATACGGGGCTTCAAAAAGTAAATTTTCCATCATCCGAGCGATTTCCGCAGGAGGACGAGGGGATGATAGAAGTATTAAAAGAAAATGACTCATTATCAGAAGTGAAGAGGATCATTGCTAAGCCAAATTCTTTAAGTACAAAGGATAACCCCTTCAGCATTCATAGGTCCCCCTTTCTCAATGCCCGTGGCATAGAGGTCATCCCATAGATAAGAAATAAATCGATCTCCTCCAAGAGAGAGATCCACTAACCTCGAACATGGATAGGAGTATGGAGGAAGAAAGAACAATCGATAGAAATTTTCCACATAAGCTCTTCTAGAGGGCGAGGAGATGAGTTGTCATAAAGCAATCTCTCAACTAGATGAATTTTACCCTCCGGATCAAGGTTGTCATCATTAATTCCCGGTGGAATTGATTTGAGAAGAGTGAGTTCATCGGCGAACTCATCTAGAAGAGAAGTCAATCTTATCAGAAGAATCAATCAAAGTACTTCGAATAAGCAAAGATTTTATAAGAATGTTCGGGCATAAAAGGGAAATCAAATTCCTGGGGGAATTGAAGTGTGATACTTTCATAACACTCATATTTTATTTTTTTGATTAGATTCCACCTTGGTAGAAAACGATTTCTTCATCAGAGATCCAAAAAGAGAGGATTAGAGAAAAATTTAAATACTCCTTGGAACGTCCTCCTCGGAAAACTGACTCATCATCACTTGAGGTAACAAACATCATTGGATATCGAATAGAGGGTTAGAGAAACTAACCAAGTAGACCACTTAGGGAAAATCAACACAAATGGGCAAACACACCAACCAGACGTTAAGCATCCTCGGACTCACTTTGGGTTATTGGAAAATTTTCTCAACACTATACTTAATTAATTCGTCCGAATCCATTCCAAGGAATATGTTTAAGAATGTTTGTCCTGCATTATAGAGTCCTGTTTTTGTGAATTGGGTAGATTGGGTAGCACATGTCAAGAGATATTCATTGTTGCAAAGAATACTCATCGTGTCGACATCATCATAAATAGGTAGGGCAAATTCACTTTAAGTATTAATATGTTCTGCCCTAACTCCTCGTTTATAACATTGCAAATCTTGAAGAAAGTTTGAGCAAAGCAATTCTTGTACCGCCTCGGATGGCATGCTTAATTTTCAGAAATTTGTCCCAAGCTTCATTAAAAAACCTTCGTGATTTTCTTAAAAGAAATAGCGATTAAATTCCTTAAAAGGTTCTATAGAAATTCATTAAGGTCTTCTTTAGTTTTGCAAAATTTTCTCACATTATTTCTTGAAGAGGTTGAAGAATGAACGGGAAATTGCGGGTTGAATTTGGTCCAAGAACCAGAAGAAATGGAATCGGAACATTTTTAGATTCATCGGTTGAACATTCAAAAGTCGCATAGAAGACCCCCCGAAATTTTCACAACAAAACTTTTTGATGAAAAGTTTTTAAAGTTTACTGGAACTCATATCATAGTTTTGATTGTAGCATAGGATCTCGGGTTTGGACTTGCGGTGTACAACAAAGGTGATCCATATACGAGCATCCTTCCCCGGGCAAAAATCACACAAGAATGTTCAGAGTTGTGGGGAGGTCGGAAAAATGTTGAAAATCTGTTGAAAGAATTCGGATTTGGATCATAAGGAAATGAATTTCAACTCCCAGAATGCATGTCGAGATACAAAATCATTTTGAAGTTTATCTCCACATCGTTTTACCCAACTATCATTGTTGAAAAACGATACCGTAAATCGTACCATTCCACACCAAAAACATTCCACGTTGGCTTCGAAATGTCGACATTAGAATTAAACAAATAGAGGATAAGAAAAAGAATTAAATGGCAAAGAGGTTAAAGGAGATTATTTTTGGTTTTTCGAGTTTTTTAAGCAACAACTTTTATTAACGGATAAAATGAGATTGAATAACTTAAACCGATAATCAAACATCTTCCAACTGGTACATACTTTAAAAGAAAAGACGCACAAAGGAGAGAGGATAAGAAAGCGCGAAGCTATATAAAAACTTCTCCTTTCAGTGGTCGAGTTCTCGGAACAACCCTCCTTATACCTCTCTTATAGTTTGTTAATCGATTAAATGTGAGCCGTATTTCACAAGTGACACAAAAGCAAGTTTTAAATCTTTTGATTAGGAACTTATTATGATAATGATTCAGTTAAAAGCATTATATTGATGATGACTTTTATTTGTTTTTATGGACAATGTTTTTATATTTTTGGTTTTTCTTGTTTATATAATAAAAAGGAAATGAAAAATATTTTTGTATTTTTATATTTTTATAATAAAAATAAGAAAATATTCACAAACGGAAAATAATAACTTCACGAGGAAGGGTCTTCAAGTCACTAATCGCAAAAACCGAAACGATAATGTCGCAACCCACCTCCCCAGCAACGGCGCCAAAATGAAAACCAACCTTTTAGGGGTAATTATAGATCAAAATAGTAGTATAATTATTAATCAAAATAAAAAATCCCACGATCAACAAGTCAACCTTTTTAGGAAACAAAAAAAAGGCCAACAAACACACGGTATTATAGAAATATTTCCAGGATACAAGTTGTTAACCGCCAGGGGGGTGTGGGGGTGTCGTATCTCCACCTAGGCGTGAAATTGACTGGTTACGTTACTGGTTTTGACTTTTGTATGCTTAAATATAAATAGATTTGGTTTGTTCTATAAAAACAATGGAAATTATGGAAATTAAACTAAGGTATACTTAAAACTACGGGAAAATCATAAAAATGCACGGGAATAACTTAAAAATCTACGGAAGCAAAATAAGGCAAATAAATGAAACCTAATTCTACGGGAAACATAAGTAAGGCATGGGAAAGTAAATCCTAAGTCTACGGGAACATAAAAATGAAAGGCAATTAAAGTAAAAACACGAAAACGGGAACGGGATTCTAAACCCGTTCTTTAAAAAACCAAATTCTACAATTTTGACCCTACGAATGCAAATTTAATTTTCCTAAGTCCTAAATGAAAAAAGAAAATTTAAAAAAAAAGAATTATATTTTTTTGATTTTTATTTAATTTTTTATGATTTAAAACAATTTAAAAAGAGAAATACATTAAAAATACTAAATTAATTGGGAAAATTCTAAAAATTCATGGAAAATAGTTTAAGTTATGCTGGTTTTAAGAAAAATAAAAAGGGCTTACCAACTTATTAGAATAAGCTGGTAAAAAGCAAAAAGAGGTTGGTAGCTTAAATAGGTAAAAAGAGTATAAAAGAAAAGTGGGGTAAACATGTAATTAAAAAAGACCCCAGGGCAGTGTGGTTATTTGTGTGTGGTGTTTGTGAGTTGCTGCTATAGAAAGTGGGAGTGACATATGTTAATCGACTCTCAACCCTCCATATTATGAAAAACCTTTTTTTATATTTTACTTTTTTTTTTACAAAACTTGGAAGAACAGTGTAAATAAGCATTTTTAAAACTGAAAGTTATAATTTTGAAAAGCATTTAATACGCCCAAAAATGGAGTAAATCAGCTGAACAGAAAAGTTGTTGAAAAACAAAGTATAAAATGTGCTTAAACATTTTGGATTTTTAAATGAAAGGCACAATAAAAGGAAATAAGCAGAATCTGACAACAACAACGTAATAACAAATAGAACAAAGGTTTATGCAATCAAAACAGACAATAAGCTAAAAAAAAAAAAAGTCAAATGAGCATAAGATTGCTCACAACTGTTACACAAACACCCAAAAGGGGATTTTGAGCTTATTTTTAAAAGACTAAATGGAACATTATAAAAAATGATTTGTTAAAACTTAAAGCCCATACTATAAGCTACTTAAATTAACAATTAGAAAGCATTTTGAAACAAATTAAAACTATGAAAAAACTAAGACAAAGGCTTCTGTTGAAACTCAGCATGATATGACTTGGTTTTGAAAATTCAAAAAGCTATAGCAGGCCTATAAATTAAGCTAGTAAAGAGATCTTAAAAAACGTAAAACAAGCTAGAAAAAGATGAAACCATAACAACTAACTACGAATGGCAATAAATGCCTAACTTTAATTCAACACTTAACGACTTAAGATTGAGATCAAATAAGGATTTTTTAAAACTAAAATTGACTTGAACAGATTTTACTCTTCAAGGATTTAGACAAAATAAGGAAATTTAAAACAATTGATGCACTAGAACTCAACTAATGAACTCAAATACACAACTCAAAAGAAACTTAAGTAATTTAAGATAAGTAATATGTATGAAGAAACTTTAAAACTGTAGACTAGGATTTTTTATAAGATAACCTAAAAACTGTAACAACGTCTAATTTAAGCTCAATAAGAACAATTCTTAAGATCAATTCAGAGCTAATGAAACCTGATTTAAAGAACCAAAGACAGATTTTACCCATTTTGACCCACTTTGAGTTCTTGACCCAAACACCCTTTTAAAACTGAAAAAACATAATTTTAGGCTAAGACATATTAAGACATTTATGAAGCAAGATCAAGTAATCATATTAAAGACATGATCAGCATATAATAATCAAATAAGGCATGAACACCATAGGCAATTTTAAAAGCATAAAAGGCATAATTTGAAATAAACAAAATTTCATAAAAAGAAGTGTTTTACAAGATAAAAGTAAATGAAAAATAAAACATAAAAACAACAAAGTAGAAACCTAATCACTTCCTAAGATTATACTACCCCTCATTTTCTTTTTCGTCTTATGCTTCTTCTTTATATAAGCTGTGGAGTTGTGCTTGTTGTGCTTTCTGTGTGAGAGCTTCAAAAGTATCATCTCAGCCTTCAATCTTTCTTTGGCTCCAAGCAAGTCAATCACAGCCATCCATTATCTTGTCTTCTTTTCTCAACCAATGGGGAAACAAGGGATTACCAAGTGTTTTATAGGGTGTATGAAGTTGGGTGAGGTTTTGGCTGTTATGATGCAGGGTGAAATTAGTAGCACTGTGAAATGGTCCGGTGAATGTATAGGGATTTTGCGCCAAAGGGTTATAGGGTTATATCTGTTTTAATTTTGTTTGTCAGGGTTAGAGGTTTGAGGAATTAGGAAAATTGGCCCTTCTTGTTGTAAATTGGTGGTACATGGCCAAGTCCTTGTGGTGTAAAGTTATGGATATAAGTTGGCAAAATGGCCCCTCAGGTGTATTTGTTAATGCATGGATGGTCCAGATGGGGATTTGGTAAAACAGACCTAACATCTTAGTGTGGGCTTGTTTAAATTTTGTGTGTGGGCTTGAAATTGGGTCGGTAATGTGTTTTGGTTTTTAAAAGTTTTTTAAGGACTTGAAGGCTTATAAAGCCTTTGTATATAATACTTAATGGTTTGCCTCGACCCATTAGATGGGTATGGGTGGGCCCATTAAGTATTTCTTCGTTTTTGGCTTCGGCTTTGACTTTGACTTTGTTGAAATTTCTGATACCATGATCGAGTCTTTCTCCTCATCTCCTATCCCCGTGAAGGATAGTGACTCTCTTATGGAGGAGATCGATATATTTCTCGTTGCGAATGATTCGATACCACCGGGTATTGATAGTGACGGCTATGACTCTGAAGAGGATAATCCTTTTCTTGAGTATGAGCTCGATCTGGGCGAGTTGACTAGAGTTTTTGTGGAATATATTTTTGGAGAACCTAGATTTTATATGCCTAATGTTTTACCCACCCATCCTACCCTTTTTCAGGATCTGGACTTCACTCTTTCTACTGATTTCAGCGGATCCGATATTGTAGTTTCTTTTCCTTCCGGAAATAGAAACAAGACTTTCAATTTGGGAATATCTATTGAAGTCCAATCCAAGAGATTTCCATCACTAAATAAATGTTCTATCTCATTCATCAGTGATCCTCTTTCTCCAGTGCTTGAAACTTTGCTTCCATTTTTATCCAAAATTGAGGACAAAGTTTTCAATCCTGGAATTTTTGTTTCAAAATAGGAGAAATCTCCTCATCTCTTATCTTATCAGGGTTTTAAAGTTTTCAAGATCATTCATAATTTCCTTAATGAAAGCCCGATGATGATCTATAGAGGGGACATGCCAATCTTGGATGTTCCTTATCTCCATTTTTATCCTCCTTAACCAAATCAAGTAGGGGGATCGAGTCAGGCTTAAGACTCGGTTAACAAAAATAAGCGCTTCTCAGGAGGCAACCCGTGTTTCTGTCTTCTTTCTATTTTCTAATAAGTGTGACGTGAGGAGGCTCGCTTCTTCCAATCTTATGTTTTTGTTGTCTGTGATGTTTGTCAGGATTACCCAGATTATAAAGACTCTCGTGCTCGTGGTTTTGTCTAACGCTCACTCGATCTTCATCCTTTTGCATGCTTATTTTGGGAATCATATATCCTTGATCTTATTGACTAACGTTTAATCTTTGGCATAATTAATAAACGGCTTTAGATTTACGTGAGATTCCCTTTTATATTTGGAATATACTTTGGAATTAGTATGAGGGGGTTGGCAACCCCCACACATTGAGGACAATGTATCGTTCTAGTATGAGGGGGGAATCTATCGATTTGATCCCACTTGCATTTGTCTATGTCTTTCACGTAACCCCGTTTTACCAAGAAAATACAAAAAAATGTGATTTTAGGCCAAAATTTAAAAAATTTGCAAAAATAAAATAAGTGTTTATCACAAATGTTGACTTTCCGCTGGTGAGAATAAGAATAATTTTTGACTTGACCGAGCATGTTGAGCTCTAGCTTACTCCCTTAACCTTTATAAATGTATAAGCTTTTGCTAGTCTTTTATACAAGAAGCTTTAAAATGCGAATTCTAGCTCAAAAGGCCAAGATTTTGCAAGTTTCCATAAATGACTTTAAATATGCAAAGCTTAATTTTATTTGGCTAAGCATTCGCGGATCTTTTTATTAAAGATTTTAAATTTATGAAGAACAAAAAAAGATAGAGTTAAATATAAGTTGGAATGCTAAGAAATGATTAGTTGGAAATCTTAAAAGCTCATAAGTGTAATATGTGGCTTTTTCTCCCAGTAGCTCCTAAAATGACTAATAATATGTGCTCTTTTTGAAAGACAAGTTAGAGTTTTATCCCTCTTAAAAGTTCGTTAAGATCAGCATTTTTAGAGTAAAAAGCTTTATCGATGAATTGATAAATAAGTGTTTTTGATCAAAATATGTTTTAATTTTCTAAAAAGAAATTTTCCCTGTATACGGTGTAAATATAAATGTTGCAAAAAAAAGAGAAAAAAAGAGAAAAAAAAAGAAAAAAATGAAAAAAAATGAAAAATGAAAATGATGTGAAAAATATAATAATGTTGCTAGTTAGTTGCTTAATAAATAAAAGGAAAATGACTTTTTCTAAAATTTAAACATTCTTTTGAACTTAAACTTGTTAATCCCAACAAAATTTTGAAACCGGACGTTTGTTAATTCTGATCAGTATTCTCTGTGAGGTGTCAAAAGTATGGGCACTTGACCGATGAGGTCGGGAGGTTCCGAGAAGAAAGTCACTCTAAAGGAATTAACTTACTACAATGTCTTGATTTTGGAGGAATTAGCTTGCTTTGAGTTATAAACTTACTAAGTTTTACGAAAAAAAATTAGTAAAGGGTTCAAAAGTCGGAGAGTCTCGACAAATTATTCTCTGTGGGGTGTCAAAAGCCAGGTCACTTAGCCGACGAGGTTGGGATGTGTTAGGTCACATGAATCTTGAATCAATCATATCAACATATAAGATTAGAGAGAATGATGGCAAGTGAAGGGAAAATTCAAATGTTATTATGGAGGGAATATGAGAGTTAGTTACAAGAGCATCACCCTCTAATGAAGATTAGAGGGCTATTTATAGGCAATGGAAGGGAGGCATCCATTTCTTATTTTCCTAACTTGTCAATACTAGTCCCTAGACTTTAGTTATTATGCTATTTCTTACTTAAAGCATAATAAACCTTATTACAAGCTATATTAAACTAAACAAAATAAAGTCTAATAACAAAATATAATAAAACCACATAATCGACACTTTTCATAAACCTAACAATCTCCCCCTAAGGGTCGATTATTCTGGGCGTTCCCTCCTTGGTCCAAGTGGTCTTCCATTCACGTACATCTCCCATCTTCTCATTTGATCTCGATAATTCAATCGAACTTCAATCTCTTCTTCAAACAACTTAAGAAACTCAACTTCATCATTTGTGAGTTCTTTTTGCACATAGCCATACTTGACATCATTATAATAACTCTTTAGACCTTCAAGCGTTCTTCTCAGTGTTGCATCACAAAACTTATGTATCTCTGAAGGTCTCATCACCCTTTTCTCTTTCTTGCTATTAGTGTAAATGATTCCATGTACGGGCTCATAGACAATAGAAAACACATCATATTCTTCAATTCCTGGGAATGTAATTGTTGGTGCAGTGAGATTAATCTTCTGTTGATAGCTTTCGATTCCAAGTTGAAAATCGTGCACTCTTTCCCATATCACTGAACTCCTGATGAACACTGATAGAGACCATAGCAATCCTGTATTAGCATAATCAGGTACCTTGTTATTCACGATCAGCAGATACATGTCTTCAATGTCATTCTTATTGAGGTTCTTGTAATCTGGCTCGGTTATTGACACTATGCAATCATTAGCTCTTCTTGTCATAATCTCTGTGATAAACTAATGTTCATGACCCAATTCCCAGTATGTATTGATGACTTGAACGATCTTAAAGTTTGAATAGATCTCTTCCTTCGGTCTTCCAGGTTCTTTCTGTCTCCTTATGTAGAAGATCTTTGCATGAGGATTCTTCCAGTTTTCAACACCATATCTTGCATAAGGATTAAACTTCTTTATACACTTATTAACCCATCTGGAAGTTCCCGTTTTTCAATATCATCATCATTGAAGACAATTGCTGGAAATTTATGAA
>BQNB010023374.1:0-37701 GCA_026074375.1 Tanacetum coccineum
CAGGTCTTGATTTTTTTTACCTTGGTCAAGGGTGAAGAGTTTGGATTTGCCTAGTATTTTATATATTCTATATTGTTAGAATCAAGTTGTCAACCTTCCTATTTCAATGGTACGGAAGGAGCTGTTGGCCTCATCCGCTGGTTTGAACGTACTGAATCGGTATTTTCACGTAGCAAGTGTGCCGAGGAAGACAGAGTGACATTTGCTACTGGTACTCTAACTGATGACGCCTTATCCTGGTGGAATACATACGCCCAACCTATTGGGATGGAACAAGCCAATATGATCACCTGGACTGAATTGAAAAGGCTCTTGACCAATAAGTATTGTCCTCGAACTGAAGTAAAGAAAATAGAAGACGAATTTTACAACTTGGTTGTGAAAGGAAATGATCTCAAAACTTACGTTAGAAGATTCCAGGAATTAGCAGTCTTATGCCCAAACATGGTACCAAACACCGAGAAGCTTATGGAAGTCTTTATCGGGGGATTACCCAGAAGTATTGAAGGAAATGTTATTGCTTCAAAACCTCAAACTCTGGAGGAAGCCATTACCATAACTCAGAGGTTGATGGAGCAGGTAATAAAACACAATTCTGCGCAAGAAACCAATGATCACAAACGAAAGTTTGATGATAGCAGAAACACCAACAACAACAACTACCTTAATGATCATAACAACAATAAGCACTCAAACAATCGCAACAATAACAACTACCAAGATAACCGCAACAATGACAACCGTAACCACCAACAACAAAATGGAAGGCATGAAACCTTCAAGGCTAATGGAAACCGTGGATATAATGGACCTTATCCCCTTTGTAGGAAGTGTACTCTGCATCACACAAGACCTTGTACTGTCAGATGTCAGAATTGTAATAAAGTAGGCCATCAGACTAGAAACTGTAGAAACTAAGAACTTCTATTTCCAAATATCACTCTATCACTCAACTAAATCTTAGGACGATATTTCTGTAAGGTTGGGAGACTATAACAACCTGCAATTTTCATCAATGTAAATACCCATCTATTAAGTTTAGATGCAATGTAATATCTATTTATTATATATGAACCACCTTTTTATGGGGAAATTTTTTGCTTTATTACATTACTGCCATAACTAAAGTTAACGAGCTCACACAACCTACCTATGCCATCTATATCTACGTTTATATCATATAAACATCCTAATATGTCAAGTCAATATCTTAATATTATTTTTACAAAGTACATTACTCATTTAACGTACCATTTGCAACGTTATATCAAAATGGACTTTAAACGTTAAACGTTTACCTTTAAACCCTAACTATATGTAATATATACATATAAAATCATATGTACAAGCAATCAAAGCACATGTACAAATAATATAGCATCTCATTTGAATATGTTTTCCCTCCAAAATAAAGTACAAGTCTTATAAAGCACAATGTACAAGTCATTAAGCATAACATCCAAAATAGCCGTTTTACCTCCGTTTTCCTAAGGAATCTTGTACAAACTATTAAGTACAATGTACAAGCAAGCAATGCTCAACTTTTAAACAACATTTCTATCCATTTCAATCACTTGAACACGTTTTTAAACTCAAAACCCTAATTCAAACCAAGGAACCCTAAAACCGAGCTAGTTTCCAACCCGTGACCCATTTCTTCATTTTTACCCATCTTAAACCTAAACCATTAATCAATTAAGTTGTAAATACTTAATATACAACCTTACATTTCATAATCCATCCTTATTACCCAATGTACACGAAAGTTAAACCAAAAACCCTAACCCGAACTAGTTTGAACTCTATACTCCTTTTCCCTCATTTTTACCTATTTTGAAAACCAAGCAACCATCCTACCACCTTTATGACCTCATAACCAGGTCACAAGCACCCTATCAAGCACCTCCCTTGAGTAACTTGGCCACCAAGTTGGCCACATCACCTCTCTTTTCCTCTATTCAAGTCGCGACAACAAACACCCCTTAAAAACCTTCCAACACCTCCATGCTAGTTTCTAGCTTTGCTAACTCATGCCATAGCCTCTCCACATCATCTCCTAGCTGCTACACATGTCCAAGCCTTGGTCACCAAGTTTCATTGGACATCAAGGTGAATTCGCACCTATATAAAGGGGTGAAACCCTTCCATTTCAAATCATACCTTCAATCTTTCTTTCTAACCATCAATGGAGTCCAAGGTGTTGACATTAGATTCACCCTTACACACAAGATCCGGAGGCATGGTAAAATGGAAAAGATGAGTAGCCATTGTATTAGAGAGAAAAGAGAAAAGATATGGAAAGTTGTGTGTGTGGTTGAGATAAAACCCAGAAAACACACACTCACACTTTTACAAATGTGAACTTCTACCCCTCCATGGAAGTATGGAGGGGGTATTTATAGTCCCGGGCTTGACTAGCTAAACTAACCCGACACGACTATAAATGATAAATGTAATTCCGGATTAGTCACCATATTTTAGGGCTAACATAAGGTCTGATCAAGAACATCAAGAGAAGTCCTAAGAAGTCCCAAGAGCAGAAAACAAGTGAAGAAACCAAGCCTTGAAGCCCCGGAGTTGTGATTCTAGGCGTACGAGTACAAAAGTCCCCATTTTGACTCGTTTCCAAGATATAAGCTCAAAACCAGGTTCCATAAGCTCACATTCTGTTTCAATACTCTTATAATGTTCATATGATCATGCTTAAACCATTGTTAAATGTAACACCCCCAAAAATCATACAACGCAGCGGAATACCACATGGGGTGCTACTTCATAATACACAGCGCTAGATACACTTCATGGGGGTAATTTGAGTCAGTGGAAGCTTAGATTAAAAGTTTTGATATTGAGTTTGAAGTTGTAAGATCAAAGTTGCTTATATGTTCCCTATTGGATGAAGACAAAAAGGGGAAGATGATTATATGATTAGCAACTTATAGATCCTGTGGTGGCATGGAATGGAGATTGATAACTTAAGGGGAAGATCTTAAGTTAAGGGGAAGCAGTTTACAAAGGAAGATTGTTTCATTCAAGGAGATCCATGATCTCAACTTCAGGGGAAGTTCGTCGCATGAATTTGTATGTTTTGTCATCATCAAAATAGGGGAAGATAGTTGGATATTAAAATTTGATGAGACAAAGATAAAAGATGAAATCAGAAGGTACTATTCAGGCATTATAGGATTCTAGAAGACTTGAAGTTAAAAACAGTAGTTTATCTTCTCATTTAATGCAGTCAAAACAGCGATTTTATGTTGAATTGAAGATTAATTAAACTTGAAGATTAATGTGATTTTGTTTTCCTTATTATTTAGTCAACCATATTAAATACATTGACTAAGATTTAACTATAATTGTTGAACTGGATTAGTTTCTTTGTAAATGTCTTGAATCTCTTCCTATGATAAAGAGATCATAGACATAGGTTTAGTACATCCAGAAACTTAGAGCTTCTATAGAGAGTCGTCTTAGCAAGGGGGGTTATGTGTGTGATCATAGATAAGAAAAACGTATTGTTTGAGTGGGTTTACACGTCCCACAAAATAGTTAGTTTATAGTTACTATTCCCAAATTATAGTTGTGTATGGAGTTGACGTTTATCTTTTCGTTTGGGGTAAGGTAGAATGGTCAATAATAAAACCTTGGATGATAATATTACATTTCTTATTTCTCTGTCGTGATTCAATATTATTATAAAACTTGATCCTCAGATGAGCTTTAAAGCTTCTAACACTAATTACTCTACTCCTAAGCATCTCATAATTATTTTAAAACCTTAAACCTTATAACGGAAACCCTAAACCCTAATTTGACCTTAAACCTAAAATTAAGCCCTAAAACTTAAAACCAAGCCCTAACAACTAATCCTAAACACTAAACTATAATCCTAACACTAATCTTAAACCTTAATCTACCTTAACCTAAACCCTAGCTATGAAGGAAAAACTTAAAACCCTAAAAACGACCCTAATCTACACCGATTACCTGTTTCCCTCCAAATGATCCATTTGAAAAACAACATGGAACACAACCTCCATGATCACCTAATTCATCTCTAAGCAGCACAAAAGCATCTCAAGTTCCCTACTTGGCTACCAAGAGGCCACATGACCTCCTTGGGCACCAAGTTTAGCCGCGACATCATATGAACTAAACAACACCTCAAACCTAGTCCTAGCCTTGCTAACTCATCTCCTAGCTTCTCCATATCATCCCTAGCCTCTCCTAGTCATACCACATGTGTCCTAAACTTGGTCACCAAGTTTCCTTGGCCACCAAGGAGTTCGAACCCTATATAAAGGGGTAAACCCCATTCATTCCAACTCACACCTTCAATCTTTCTTTCTAACCATCAATGGAATCCAAGGTCTGATCAAGAACATCAATAGAAGTCCTAAGAAGTCCCAAGAGCAAAATACAAGTGAAGAAACCAAGTCTTGAAGCCCCAGAGTTGTTATTCTAGGCGTACGAAGCTAAAAGTCCCTATTTTTACCCGTTTCCAAGCTATAAGCTCAAAACTAGGTTCCACAAGCTCACATTCTGTTTCCATACTCTTATAATGTTCATGTAATCATGCATAAACCATTTTTAAAAACTTTGAACTTAAAAACCTATGTGTTTTCCCTTTTTGATCCAAACTGAGCTCATGAAACCCTAATTTCATGTTTTTGCTTAATCTATAAGCTAAACTTGTAAGATGTTGTTATAATCTATTCTAATAAGCTTATCAAACAATATTATAAGTATTTTACTAAGTCTTAAAAGCTTGAAGCTTAAAACCCACGCGTTTTTATTTAAAAACCCTAAAACGACCCGTTTTGATTTCTAGCTTAACGGATCCTTTTTCTAAACTTTTGTTACATTAAAACTTCTTATTTTAGTTTATATTAATAAGCTATAACCTGCAAATATCATTTGGAGTCTTAAAATAAGCTTGCATGGCATTTTGGACTTGTTTTGCAAAAGTATTCCATGCAAGGGGTATATATCGTAACTTTCTGAAACTTATAACTAAAGGGACTAAAAATGTCATTTTCTCAAAGTTATAACTATAAGGACTTATTTTGCCAAGTTTCAAAGTTAAAGGTTTAATATATAAATACTTTTTATATAAAGGACTAAACTTGTAAAAGTTCATAATCTAAGGGTATATTTTGCCAATTTTGCAAACTATTAAAATATTATATTTTTTTATAAAAATATATGTTTAAATATTATAAACCATTATCACTTAAAACTATAATGTATCACGATACTAGGGAGTTTCATGTGAGGGGTTCCATTTGGGTATTTGTTTTGACGAGTTTGTTGGGTTTACGATTTAAAGTGCCCTGGCTCCTCAAACAATACTGCGTGGCCTCTGAATTATGATAGCCCGAACAGTGATACAATATTTCCATAATATTTCATCAAAGTGATATTACATTATGACATAAAACATATCCAATCAAACTAAGACTTGACATATTACCCCAGGTTGCGTGTGACGAAGCCGTTACTTTCATTCCATATACCTTTGCTATCAATCAAATTTCCCTATAATGCTAAGGTGAGTTCATAGCCTCGCATTTTAATCTTTCAAATGTTTTATAAACCCGCGAGGGGGATACATGTGATAAAACATTGGAATGCAAATATTTTGGGTATGTTCTTCCTGTTTTATCTTGCTCTAAGTACTACTTTTGCCTTTAAGTCCCACTTTCATGAACCGTTTAATTACTCTTACAGAGGTGAGTTTGCGTGAATTTGTAAATAGAATTATTCGGGTTGGACTCCCGTTGGTTGTACCTGGCTATTGGTATCAACTTTGCACATCATTAGAATATAACTGCGGGTGTTTTGGCAAAGGCACCCGTTGGGGCTATAACGTGTGATTATTATATATCCTAAGGCTTCGGATTCATGAGCTAATGGCAATAATATAGTTTTACAAATAACGGGTGTATAACAACGTAAAACCAATATTCAAATTTGCATTCAACTATTTAACTTAAAACCTAGGATTTCACTCAACTGTGTTGACTTTTAGCATGTTGACTCTCAGGTAATTGAGCAACTTTATGGCCACGGTGTGGCGTGTTGGACCTTGAGTGGAAAAATGTTACATTCAAAGTTTAGGTTTAGATTTTGGGACCTTTCATTTGTAAAAACTCTGATGAATAAATGAATGATAACTAAATTTTTAAAACCGTCTCTTTTAATTCGTTTTCTATGATTATGACTATTGTACCTTGAAGTAATACCCCAGATTAGCTATTCGCTGCTATATGTAAAACATGGGGGTGTTTACAAATTGGATATAGATCCACGTTATAAAGAAAGGTTGAAACCTTAAACTCTAACTACTTTCTTTTTCCATCATGAAAAGTCCTATGTGCCGCTATATCTTCCGGAATAGTATGTAAAGATACATAAGTATTATATTATTAAATAAATAACTTATGTTGTTTACCGTTGGGTTGTTAAACAGAACGATGTCTTCTCCCAACCATCCTACTTCTAATATGGAGGATGCCTTTTCATCCAAAACGGGCTAAACTATCTTCCAGCTTCTCCGGATTATATCCCAACTTCACCGGGAAAAACTTACTCTAGCTCTTCCAACTCACTTGGAATAGTCCCACTAGCTTCACCAGCTCTTTCATTATTTCATGATGATCCCTACATGAATGTTTTGCAAGCCTTTTATACTGAAAAAGTACCTATCCCGCCTCCAACTATCATACCTCCATCTTCAATACCTAATCCTTAAGAATTCTTTCTTCCGGAAGAATTTGCACTAAGATAAAGGCCGATCATTTATTTCTACCTTGTTCCCTACTCAAGTCTTTGGATTGCGAAAGGCTCTCGAAAGACAAGCGTAGAGCGTGTCATATTCATGAGGAACATATCAAAGAATTTAAATCATAGGAGAACTCTCTCTCGATAGTATTGAGCAGATAGATGTTAAAGCAAAGGTCTCGGAAAAAAGGCGCGAGTAATCATCCAACAAGACTTTAACATTATGGAAGCTGAACTCCAACAAGCACGTGCCCAAATTACCAAACTCTAGAGGAAAAAATGGGAAGCAACCATAAGATTTCTTTAGCCCGCTTCAGGATTACTAAACTAGGAGATATTATCAATGACATACAGATTCATCACCAAGTAGATGTGGAAAATCTCCAAGACTCCATTAACGAACTCAAGAACCGTATGGAATAACCACCCAACTACTAGCTTAGATACTAGTATTAGCTTTTAACCTAGCCACGGGATGTGTGGTATAAATAAAAACACTTGTCAAATCTTGACTATGTATAGTACTAAGGCAAGTTGTTCTTAATACAAAGGTAATCTCGTTATATACCTTGTTGTTTCACAATACCGATTTATTCATCTCATCTCATCATCACCATTCATCCTACATCATATGCATCATTATCTCCATATTTATCGTCATACCGTAACCTCTAGATTCTTATAAGTATCTAAGATTTCAATATCACCATTATTTAAAATGCTTTAAAAAAATAATAAATAATAATAATAATAATAAGCATTACTTTTTAAGCTTTTTAAAGAAAAATAAGCATTACTCTTAAGCATTTTGAGACTTGTGATATCATTCTTAATTCGTGTTGTCTTTTGTTAATAGAATGCCTCCCAAAAAGACATCAACGTCTGAAGCACCGGCCATGACTCAAGATGCCATTAGAAAACTAGTAGCTGACAATGTCACTGCTGCTCTAGAAGCACAAGCTGCAACAATGGAAAATACTAGTAATCCCAATAGGAACACCGGTCCTACTGGAACTCCTGTAGTAAAAACGAGAAACTATAAAGAGTTCATAAGCTGTCAACCTTTCTACTTCAATGGTACGGAAGGAACAGTTGGCCTTATCCGCTAGTTTGAACGAACCGAATCAGTATTCTCTCGTAGCAGATGTGCTAAAGAAAACAAAGTAACATTCGCTACTGGTACCCTGACTGACGATGCCTTGTCCTGGTGGAATGCATATGCCCAACCTATGGGAGTAGAGCAAGCCAATCAAATCACCTGGACTGAGTTAAAAGGCTTCTGACGACCAAAGTATTGTCCCGAACTGAAGTCAGAAAAATGGAAGAAGAACTTTACAACCTGACTGTAAAGGGAAATGCTCTTAAACCTTACGTTAGAATATTCTAAGAATTAACAGTCCTATGCCCGAACATGGTGCCAAACACCGAGAAACTCTTGGAAGCTTTCATCGGGGGGCTACCTCGAAGCATTGAAGGAAATATTACTGCCTCTAAACCACAAACTCTAGAGGAAGCCATTAACATAGCCCAAAGGCTAATGGATCAAGTAACAAAGCATACTCCAGTGCAAGTATCAAATGACCACAAAAGAAAGTTTAACGACAGAAGAACTTTCAACAACAACAACAATTCTCGCAACAACAACAACTACCATAACACCAACACCAACAACCGCTACAATAATCACCAACCACAATCAAACCGAAGGCAAGAAGTTGTTAGAGCTTATGCTGCTACTCCATCTGAAAACAATAGGTATGCCGGAGACCTCCCACTATGTAAGAAATGAAATCTCCATCACACCGGACCTTGTACTGGTAAGTGTAATACTTGCAACAAGGTGGGCCATTTGACCAAGAACTGCCGAAACAAAAAGCCAGCCACTGGAAGTAATCAACTACCAGTGATAGTTGTTTGTCATGCCTATGGAGAAAAAGGGCATTATACAAATCAGTGCCAAAAGACCAACATCAATGCCTAAGGAAGAGCCTACCTACTAAGGGATAAAAATGCTCATCAAGACCTGAATGTAGTTACGGGTATGTTTCTTCTAAATCAACATTTAGCTAGAGTATTATTTGATTCTGGAGCCGATAGAAGCTTCATATCCATATCTCTTGTCTCTATTCTAAATATTCCATCTATTACGATAGATACCTTTTATAATATCGAAATGGCTGACGGAAACTTAGTAAGCACAAACACCGTTATCAAAGGCTGCACTCTAACTTTGTTAAATCAACCTTTTGAAATCCATCTCATGCCGATTAAACTCTGTAGTTTTGACGTTGTCATCGGTATGGACTAGTTGTCCAAGTATCATGCCAAAATCCTCTGGGATGAGAAAGGTCGTTCAATTCCATATAACGGTGAAACTCTTGATCTTTTGTTTTTAGGTGAGCGAGTAAAACTCCGATCTAAATCTCATATCCTGTATAATACCGAATGATATATATCCGAGGTTGTCAAGTTTTCCTGATCTAAGTAATGGAAAAGAAATCAGACGAGAAAAGACTAGAAGATATCCCGTATGTCAAGAATTTCAGATATATTTCCTTTGAAGATTCTACTGTCTCTCTTCCAGGTTCCACCAAGTCGGAATTCCAAATCGACTTAATTCTGGAGTAGGCCCTGTAGCCCGATTACCCCCCCCCCCCAATACCTTTTTTATGGATTGCTCTTCAGAATTGCAGTTGGAGTTAACTAACCATCTTTCAAGATAACTTTACAGACTGGGTTTTATTCCGACCCAAGTACTTCGCCTTGGGGAGCTCCTGTCTTATTTGTTAAAAAGAAAGACGGATCTTTTAGAATGTGTATCGATTACCGAGAGTTGAATAAACTTACCATAAAGAATCGTTACCCATTACCCAGGATCGATGACTTATTTGACCAACTTCAAGGTTCAAGCGTTTACACATCAAAAAAAAAAAAAATGACTTTTAGATCTTGGCGATCATCATAAGGTAGGAATAAAGGTAATCCAAGACTGCTATAAAGAACAAGTTGACGAAAACACTATGAATTTTAAGTCATGCCATTTGGTTTAACTAACGCACATGATGTATTCATGGATCTCATGAACCGTGTGTGTAAACCATATTTGGATAAATTTGTAATAGTGTTTATCAATGATATTCTTATCTACTCTCGTAATGGAGAAGAACACGCAAATCATCTGAGAATAATCTTGGAATTACTCCGAAAAGAGGAATTGTATGCCACGTTCTTAATGTGATTTCTGGATTCGTTTTATTGTGCAATTTCTTGGACATTCATTGATAATCAAGGCACTTCTGTTGGACCCCCGCCAAGATTGAAGCAGTTAGAACTGGACATTCCACTACACCCACAAATATACTCAATTTTAGGACTCGACGGCTTATATTACGGAAGATTTATCGAAGGTTTTTCAAAAAATTGCAAAGCTTTTGATTAAATTTACACCAGGAAATAATTCATGAAACCACTGAAAAAGATCGTTGCAAAATTTTCATCATCGCTTATAAGCTGCAAGAATAAATGAAACAATCGAAATAATTATGGTGCAAAACAAAACGCACCCTTTTTGTGTCTGATTATCAAACCAAACAAACCCCTTTTCCGTGTTACAAAACCAAACGCACCCTCGGCTGTAAAACAGATCCAAACGCACCCATTTCCGTGACACACACAAACCAAACGCACCCTTGTGCGTGGCTATTAAGCCAAACGCACCCTAATTTTGGTAAACCCAATCCAAACGCCCCTTTTTGTGTTTCTATACAACCAAACACGCCCTTGCTGGGCTGTTACAAACCAAACGCAGCCTATGACTGTTCTCAACAGCCAAACGCACCGCTGCGTTTTTAATAACCAACCCGGACGCACCCTTTTTGGTACTTTAACCCGAAACCAAACACACCCTTATGTACCTGGCTGTTTCGCTGCCAAAACCCGACAACCCTCGGCTGTCCCGCAGCCAAAACGCACCCTACGTGGTGGTGGTGACTGCCAACGCACCCCCGTGGTGGTGGCAGTCAACCGAGCACACCCCTTGGTGTTTTTATTACAACCAAATGCAAACCAAACCCGACACACACACGCTCTACACCCCCCCCCCTCCCCCCGATCTGTCAACCCACAACCCGACGCACCCTGTGGTGAAACCACAGCCAACAAACACCCCCCCCCCCCTATGCAGCCCCTGCTGCTGCTACAACACCCAACGCACCCTAATGGTGGTGGCCGCCACCCACACGCACCCTACGGTGGTGGCTGCCACCTCACCGAACGCACCCTTGTGGTGCCGAGACTGCCAAACGCACCCTTTCGGGGTGGCTGACCCGAAACTCAAACGCACCCTTTACGGGGCTTATATTAAACCCAACGCATCCTTGTCGGGTCTGACCCGAACCCGACGCACCTCTTGTGGTGGTTGTTTATAAAACCAAACGCATCCTTTCGGGTTATAACTCCACCCGAACGCACCCCTTGGTGCCTTTTAAAATAAAACCGAACGCACTCTCGCCGTGTAAATATAAAACCCACGCACCCTTGGGGGGTCGTGGCGGAGACAGCGGCGGCTGGGTGGTGGTGGAGGGGTGGAGGCGCGAGTGGGGGAGAGTGATGGTGGGGATCGGGTAGATCCGGTGGTGGGGATCATTTTTGGGTTTGGCCGGAAAACTCGCCGGAAAAGTTTTCCGGCGGCGGCCGGTGGTGGCCGGCGGTGGGTGGTGGCCGGATAATTGGGGAAGAGAGGGAGTATATGAGAGTGTGTGTGTGTATTTGAGAGATGGAAATGAGATTTTTATTATATAAATTTTATATATATATAAAAGTTATAAATTGAAATGGAAAATAGATATTAGTATAGGGTTTATTTTGTAAATATTTCTCAGGGACCAAAGGTGTAACTTTCGTTAATTATTGGTTCGGGACTCGTTTGAGCGACTTAACGGATGATTCAAGTCACGAAACTTTCGCCATTGTTTTCTAAATCATTTTTCTGATAAAAATGAGTATTCACTCGACTAATTTTCGTAAACGTTCTATAAAATTTATTTAAAACGTTTATTATTTATTTTGTATATTTCTGATAAACCTGTCCGTAAAATGATCATTTTACTCGAATATTTGCGTCTTCAACAAACGTCACTGAATAAAATGTTAAATAATTTATTAAATATTCTTATTTAATAAAACGTGATAATTAAATGTAATTTAATTATTTTTGTGCCGGTACTCGTTCTTGATTCTAAAATCTTGCGAGGGCATTTCAGTCACCTTCTGACTGTTTTCGGGTCTCGGTCAAAACTAAAAAGTTGTCAGGAATGTCATTCCACATCAAATTGCTTTAGAGTCCGAGTCGTGAAAACGTGATTTAGATGGTCGTTCTTATAAGTCAAGCCAGACCCTAAAAGTCAAAGGGTAAAATCGTCATTCGAAATTTCGAAAAATTCTCGGATGTTACATTAAAAGCTTTGAACTCAAAAATCCATGCATTTTCCCTTTTTGATCCAAACCGAGCTCATGAAACCCTAATTTCATGTTTTTGTTTAAACTATAAGCTAAACTGGTAAGATGTTGTTATAATCTATCCTAATAAGCTTATCTAACAATATTATAAGTATTTTACTAAGTCTTAAAAGCTTGAAGCTTAAAACCCACGCGTTTTCATTTAAAAACCCTAATTTGACCTGTTTTGATTTCTAGCTTAACGAATTGTTAATCTAAACTTTTGTTACGTTAAACCATCTTATTTTTTCTTATTCTAATAAGCTATAACCTTCAAATATCATTTAGAGTCTTTAAATAAGCTTGCATGGCATTTCAGACTTATTTTGTAAATATTTTCCATGCAAGGGGTATATATTTTAACTTTCTGAAACTTATAACTATAGGGGCTGAAAATGTCATTATTTCAAAGTTATAACTATAAGGACCTATTTTGCCAAGTTTCAAAGTTAAAAGTGTAAATTGTATATACTTTATATATAAGGGACTAAACTTGTAAAAGTTTATAATCCAAGGGTATATTTTGCCATTTTTTCAAACTTAATAAAATTATATATTTTTATATAAATTATAAAAATGTATATTAACATTATCAAAACCCGATTTTATTAACCACGACACATTTATCGTTATTAGTTAACGATCGATGCATTTTAAATTAATTACGTTTATTATTAAAACGTAATTTATCATCAACTAGCTTTTGAAGAAACATTAAAAACATATCATATCACGATACTAGGGAAATTCATGTGAGGGGTTCCATTTGGGTATTTGTTCTGACAAGTTTGTTGTGTTTACGATTTAAAGTGCCCTGACTCCTCAAACGATACCACATGGCCTCTGGATTATGATAGCCCGAACAGTGATACACTATATCCATAAATTAATAAATCAAATATGATAAAACATTATGAATATTTGACAATCAAACTAAGACTCGGCATATTATCCCAGGTTACGTGACGAAGCTGCTTTCTTTCAATTGATATACTGAATTTCCACGTTCGAGTAGATAACATCGTGTTACCATACAGACATATTTCATTTGATATACTTTTGCCATCAATCAGATTTTCCTGTTAAGGTGAGATTTCATAGCCTCGCTTTTAAATCTTTTAATGCTTTATAAACCCGCGAGGGGGATACATGCTTAAACCATGAATGCAAGTGTTTTTCCAACTGTATGCTATCCAGATATATTATTGCCTAAGTACCTTCCAGTGCCACTATTTCCATATCATGAATCATTAATTACTTGCATTGTGAGTGAACGCGAATATTGTGAATAGATCTATTGGGGGTGACGACTCCCGTTTGTATACCCATTCATAGGGTAGCCAAACGCACTATATTTGATATAATGGGTAACCTTGGCAAGTTACCTTTCCACGGGGACATTTGTTCCTCAACCAATGTCACTACGGTGATTTCCCTGTTAACGTATTGGTGTCATGAGCTTAGGTACAATAATATTGTTTTCCATGATAATTGTATTCGTTGCAATTATTACTATCCATTATAATAACTTGCATTCAACTGTTTTCTATGATAATTATGTCTACATTGCAATTATTACCACTTATGGGTATATAACAACGTAATCCACTATCTATTATGATAACTTGTATTCAACTATTACATTTCAAACCTATGAATTTCACTCAACCTTTGTGTTGACCCTTTTTATGCATGTTTATCCCAGGTAATTGAGCAACTTATGGCATGGAGTGGCATGGACTTGAAGATGGCTAAAACTTGTTATCATTCACATTTTATGTTTCTAGATTTTGGGACCTGCCTTTGTAAAACTCTGATTTTAAATGAATGATAACGTATCTTTTAAAAACGTCTCTTTTGAGTCATTTTCTATGATTGTGTCTGTGATTCATGAAGTAATACCCCAGATTAGCTTCCGCTGCTATATTTATCAAAATGGGGGTGTTACAGAGTGGTATCAGAGCTCACGGTTATAGAGAACAAGGGTAAAACCTTAACTATAACTACTTTTCTTTTGCCATCAATGTCCTCCGTGCCACTACATTTCCTGAATAGTGAAGATGCCACTACTTTTCCCGAATACTATGTAAAGATACATAACTATTATACTATTATATAAGTAACTTATGTTATTTACTATTGGGTTGTTACAGTCATGTCTTCGTCCCCTCACTCTACTATCGTCCCCTCTGATTCTGATATTAATGATGCTATTTCACCACCTCAAGTTATTATTGCTCTACCAGCTATTTTACCTCTATCTCCAATATTATCACTATTCCTTCCAAGAAGATTTCATCACCTAAAGACACTGAGACTCCTGTTGAATCACCCATTCCAATATCTTCATCTTCATCAGTAAGATAAACATCACCAATTAGGTCAAACACATCACCACCCAACTATCCCTTTAATGAATCCTTAAATTTTATAAACTAGTTTCCCCGAAAACCAAATAAATTAGAGTATAATCTGTGTAGCACAGCAGAAGCATAGTGGGCCCATAACCTTTAGGTCCCAGGAATCAAAGGTCCTTAAAAACTTCTTCAAGATGATGGTCTTCCCAACTTCTTCTTGACTTCATTTTGATATATCAAAACTTAACATAATTATCAATCTCATTGATTCTTCTATATTCAACTCTAAGTTAGAATACTCGGCTCATACTTTTGAAAACACGTACATCCACGTGTGACTCACCGCATTCTCGGCTAATTGGAAAATGATAGCAAAAATACTTATCTTATAACATCTTGTTTTAAGACATCAACGCGATTGACGTCTCATTATTATCCTTATCATTCCTTATGATTCTAGAATAATACATGACATTGTTTTAATATCATATCCTGTGTCGATATTTAGGTATGATGATTTATAATTATCTTATTGAAATGAATTAAGACGCTTCTTCATTTGAATAAGGAAATTATAAATCACCGAACTATAAATTTATAAATTCTCAGTTACAAGGATTGGGACGCCTCTGTTTGTAAATGACAAATTATAAATGAGTAGGCTTAAGTATGGCATTCATACAAACAAGTTTCTTTCAATCCGTTTGTACAAATAATTCATTTTCTTCATTTAATCATTATCATTATTAAGTGTATAGTCATCATCTGTTCATTTCTAAATTTATATCCAACATGATTTGCAACTCTCTTACAAATCATAATAATCACTCCGGCATTCAGCTAAATCTCGGGACGAGATTTCTGTAAGGATGGGGGACTATAACAACCCGAAATTTTCATCAAAGCAAAATCAACCTATTTTATTATGATCACATTTGTACGGGAAATTTTTTGCTTTATTACATTCTATTATGTAACATTGTTTACATAGCAAACTAAACAAGTTCACACAACCTACCAATGCCAACTATATCTATCTTCATATCATATAAACATCCTAATATGTCAAGTCAATATCTTAATATCATTTTTATAAAATACATTACTCATATAATGTACCATTTGCAACGTTATATCAAAACAGGCTTTAAACGTTAAACATTTACCTTTAAACCCTAACTATATATACATATAAATTCAATGTACAAAAAATCAAAGCATATGTACAAGTAATATAACATCCCATTTGAAATATAAACTCCCTCTAAGTCAATGTACAAGTCCTTAAATGCATAATGTACAAGTCATTAAGCCTGACATCCAAAATAACCGTTTTACCATCGTTTTCATTCTAGTTTCTTTACCACCACTTTTGTACATGCTACTACACTCAATATGTGACATGTAAACCCTAATTACTCTACTCATAATCCCTCATACATATTTTAAAAACCTTAAAACCTAAAACAAAACCCTAAACCCTAGTTTGACCTTAAACCTAAAAATTAAGCCCTAAAACCTAAAACTAAGCCCTAACCACCAATCCTAAACAATAAAATATAATCCTAACACTAATCCTAAACATTAATCTACCTTAAACCTTAACCCTGGCTCAAATAAAAATTTAAAATCCCTAAACAAACCCTAGTTCTACCAATTACCTTCCTCTAACCGGACCATAGGCCCAAAAAACCATGACACCCTTATGTTTTAACCACCAAACCTAACCCACTAGCTAATGTTAGGGTCCCAAGACCCAAACCCAATACCCTTAATTATTATATCAACACGACTTACACATATCAGTAAAATCAAAAACACAGACATAAATTCTCTCCCCTTTTCCACCTTTCATCCCTGTTTCGACACATAAACCACACCAAAAACCCTTAATTGATCATCAAAACCCCATTTAATCTACTCCTTTTCACCTTAAATCAACACTATTATAAACCCCAATCATTCCCCAATGATAAAATCAACCATGCATTGATTTAGAAAAATCTTGAATTGAAGAACTTGAAGATTTTTAAGTTTGGAATGATTAAGAGCTACAAGAATGATAAATGGGTGATTAGTGTTTTGATTGTGAAGTTTGGATAAATAAAAATCAGAATAAAGCTTGGTTTTTGTCCCCTTGGTTTTCGGCAGCCCATACCCCACCCATAGGTTTATTTGTTGATCTTCTACATCATTCTTGGTGTTGTAAGGTATCCTAAAATTTTCTGAGCTCAATTAATTGATTCTAGAGGGGGGGGGGTTTTGTTTTTTTTTTTTTTTTAATGCATTTGGTTGATTGAGTTTATAGTCTTTTTTAAGCATGCATGCTTTGAATCTTGTGAATCTTGTTTGATTTAAAAGTTAGTATAGTGTAAGGGATTGTTTTGGATATGATTAATTAAGCCTTGCATAATGATTGATAATGTTTAGAATGATTTTAAAATAGGTTTGGAAGGATTATCTAGGGACTGTTTTGGGGACAGCAGCTTGTCGCCCCATTTCCTCAAAATTTTTGGCCTGTGCCTACTGATATAAATTGATATTTGAAAAATAGACACTTAGAGGATCATGTGGGTAAAATGGGATGCGCAACACAACTCGTCCCGAGTGGAAGGAGTTTATGGTCTATTTACGGATCAGGGGGTCAAATCTGGACCTTCGAATATAAAACGTTTAATCCTATAAAAATTTTGTGAACATAAAAGTTTGGGGGGTTTTAATGTGGCATGACTCAGTATTAAGATGTCTTAGGAAAGCTTGCGCACTTGGCCTTTAGCCCCATTGGCTATACAGGATTAGGATTTATGGCCAAAACGGTAGGGAATTATGGGTCAGGCCAACTTTCCTGGTTGACCTTCGGTTAGGTAAAAATCCTTTCCCAATGGATTGGTGAATAGTATGATTGTTTGGCCAAATGTTTTGAAAACTAACAAGGGGACTTTCCAGGTGAAAGCCCATTGTAGTACTTTATAGATTTACAGATACAATGGCATGAAGTTAACTAAAATCTGGACAACAAGTTTTCTGTTTTGAGTTTCAGTTAGTAAAGTAAACTTTTCTCTTAAATGGTAAATAATTGGAATGATTGGATTGATATTCTGGAAAGTAACTCAAAGGGCTTTCTGGAGGTGAAAGCCTCACTTTCATAGCCTTAATGGTTTGAGCAATGCTCTCATGAATCTGACCCAAACCAGAAAATGGACTTTTACGCTTACTGGTAGTTTTTTAGAAAAAGTAAAGGTGGCGACTCTTAGAAAAAGTTAAGATTTGATAAGCGATACTTAGTAGACTTTAGTTGGGTATATTACAGGTCCTATATAAATTAGAGATAGAAACACTTGGTTTAAGTCTCGGTCCAATGTTGCAACAAAATGGGGTTTTTTTTTGCATTTTTATAAACTAGTTTTTATATAACTATATATAAGTATTGGAATACTTTATAACATTATGTCGCGACTTATTATGTAGGTCCCGAATAATTTCTTGGAGTTTCTCGTGGTCTCAATTTTCTCGCTTGCTCTTGTTTCTACTTTACTTGGTGAGTTCATAGGCCCCGACCATGCTTCTTTTAATGGTTTTTTCGTAACTATTTTCGGTGGAGAATACATGGCTGTTTTACTAAGTAAGAATGTTTCTTTTACTACTTAAAGCGTTACATGAATTGTTTTCACTAAAGCTTGACTTCTATTACATGATTTGATACAAGTTTGATAAATGGTGGTATTACCATTGGAATTTTTGAGTTTAATTGCTTACTAATGTTTTGAGAACATTGATTATCTTATTTCACAAACCGTGATTTAGAAACAATACTTGTTTTAAATTGGGACACAAGGCTTGAAGGGTATGCTTTGTCCCGGTTATGAGATTATTCGCATGAGTAGATATTGCAAAAGTCCCAAATTTTGAACCTTAATTTGGCCCTATAGTGGTGGAAGCGCTATACATATAATAGATCTATTGGTTACAACCCCGTACTGAGAGGTATGTATCAAAGTTGGATAACATTGACACCCTGTTTTAGGACGTTTGTATTGAGAGGTAGGTAGCTGGCATTGTAACCTTGTATAGGGGCAAAATTTGTGGAGCATATAAAAGATAATATGCCTAGTGTTCCCAGCGTCGTGTCAAGGGCTTCTATGGCGATAATGGGAATATGATATTTGGGAAAAATGCACTTGATGCATTGATGTTGGTTTGAACCTAAAAGCTTGTGGTCCATTACAATTTTTACTTGAAATTATCGAAATCATGATTTGGATTTTTCGAAAGAATGCTTCGAAGGTTTGTAAAGCTACTTTCCTAAGGAATATCAATTTGAATTATTTCAAGCGGTTTTTGCTAAAACCTAGATTCACCACATTATGTTGACGTTTTTGCAAGTGATTTTCTCATGTTATATCTTGTTAGCTGTGCATACGGGAGCATTGGATGCGGCTGCATGATAACAAAACTATAAGTGACTATTGTTTTCTTCACATTCGATAAATGTATTTCTTGAAGTGTCACGTTTGTAACTCAATGTAATCTTGATAAATATTAATTGTTGTAAACCATAAATTTACTCTGATTTAAATAAAAAACGAATTGACATTTTATTAAACGCCTCTTTTGAGGTCGTTTTCTATAACTTGTGTGTATGAACTATAAAGTAGCACCCCAAGTGGTATTCCGCTGTGTTGTTGTGATTTTGGGGGTGTTACAAGTTATTTATCAGTGAGAAAACGAAAAGCTACGTTAGTGTGAGAACCGAACTAGGCTATCTTCAGTGATAACCGAACTAGTTTAGCTTTCATGAGTACCAATCTAGTTCTTAGTAATAAACCGAACTATATAGTTTTCAGTGAATACCGATCTAAGTCTACATCATAAACAAGTCCAGATCCTAAAATCATTTAGTGAGCGTAAGCCGAATCTAGGTCCATTTCTCAAAGACCACCAAACTAGTCAAGTTTAATAGAAACCAAACAACTCAAATTTCCAAATTATACGGTTTATTTCTTTGACTTGTAAAATCTCGTGAAACATTAACTTGTTTTCCCGGTTTTGTTAAGAATTGTAAAATCCCGTGTAGTTTCAAGAATTAAAACATTTAAAAGACCACTTAATCAAACATAATTTCTCTCTACCACCGGTCGATCAAACAAGTAATCTTTTAACATACAGATTTCTCAAATGACAACTCTTGCTGACAAATCGATTCTTTCGGGTGCTGACAATCGTCCACCTATGTTGGAAAAGGATATGTACGATTCTTGGAAAAATAGAATAGAGCTATATATGATGAATAGACAACATGGAAGAATGATTCTTGAATCCATAGAAAATGGTCCACATCATCTGGCCTAAACGATTGGGAAAATGGAGTGACAAGACCAAAGATATAATCTGAGTTTATCTAGCTACGGAAGCAATTCAAGTTGATTGTGATATCAAGGCAACAAATATCATTCTCCAAGGACTACCACCAGAGGTCTATGCATTGGTTAGCAATCATAAAGTCCCAAGTAACTTTGTGAAAGAAATTCAACTTGTCATGGCAAGGAACTTCATTAACGAAACATGAAGAGAGTGAAGTTTATGATGAATTTCGATAAGCCTTGTCTTATAAGAAGGGGAAACAACTACGTATTTCACTTGAATTTCTCTACTACTCAATGACATGAACATCTACAATATGAAACTGGAACAATTTCAAGTGAACACAAGTTTTTGGAATACTCATCCTCTGAGTGGAGCAAATTGTGATAAAATATAGGGGGGGGGAGATTCTAACTGGTTTGGGATTTGCACCACAACTACATTGATTTGCTTCATTCTTACTTGGGACAGACAACTAATTTCATGCAAATGAGCTTCGTTTAATGCATGAACGCAACTCAAATCTACTTGCTTTGGTTGTAACCCATCAGATGACCCAGTCTCCTTATCAAACTCATCAGCACTCATACCAAAACTCTCAATTTCAACCACAAGTTTCACTATATCAGTCTCCACAGTATGGATCACCTTATCAGTCTCAACAATACTCAACCAATCAATCATCAACACTCTTCAATCAATTATCCATCCATGTTATCAATCATCATATGACCATAATGCGTATTCTCCACCATCATCAATCCCTCAAATTGAATATGCTTCCACAGTTAACCAACAACAACAACAACCTGAATTTCCACCACTAGACTTAGGTCTAATTGTTCTGGTGTTCAAGCAAGGTAATGACCCCATTGATGCCATTAACCATATGATGTCATTCCTATCAGCTGTCGTCACATCTCGCTATCCTACTACCAATAATCAGCTTAGGAATTTGTCAAACCCTAGGCAACAAGCTACCATTAATAATGGTAGAATTACTTTACAACCAGTTCAAGGGAGACAAATTTCTTTTGCTTCGGGTACAAGTAGAACCTACACTCCAGGAGCAAGTGGAAGCAATTCTGGGAAACAAAGGACTGTTATTTGTTACAACTGCAAAGGGGAAGGACACATGTCCAAACAGTGCACTAAACCTAAGAGGAAACTGGATATTTCGTGGTTAAGATAAAGTTGTGCGTGTACTCAGCTCAAGCAAATGGTCAAATTCTACTTGAGGAGAATTAGCATTTTTGGCAAATTCCAGAATTATAGAAGGTCAAGGCCACACTGACTGTCATTACCCATAATACTGCTTATTAAGCCGATGATTTGGATACATATGACTCTGATTGTGATGAACTCAACACTGTCAAAGTTTCTCTCATGGTGAATTTATCTCATTATGGTTCAGACGCTCTAATCCCAATGTGGATACTAATATAATAAATCAAGCTGTGCAGGCGATGTCGTCTTTCTGAAAAGTCAAATGTTGTGAACCATTCAAAGACTAAAAAACCAAGTGATAGCTATAATCATTCCTTATTCTCATTATGAGTGATTGAATCACAACAGGAAGCGGTTCAAAAATTCCAAACTCTTCTGCACAACAAGATGCACTGATATTATATGTGATTGAACAACTGAAAACCCAAGTAGTTAATTGTACCAAGATAAATCTGGACAATAAAAGTGTCAATAATACTTTAACTGCTGAGCTTGAAAGATATAATGAACAAGTTAAAGTTTTGAAAGAAGGACAAAATGTTAATTTAAAGAGTAAAGATAACGTTTCAAATTCATGTGTGCAGTCTGTAGAGATTGATCATCTTAAACGAACCCTTTCAGAACACTTTAAAAAAAGGAATCCTTAATGCAAACGTTACTCTTCTAAAAATTATTATAAAAAGAAGAATCTAGAAACATAGATAGGAAATGTGCTATTAGAAAAGGAGGATCAAACAGCTAGATAATATTGTTTTAAAAGAGATCATTCAGCACAAACATTCATAGTTGACGAAAAACCACAAATTATCTATGATCATACTACTTAAAACTAGCTCCAAGGTTTTCAAAATCCTTTCTAACTGAATAAAGCACAGTATTGCGAAACCAAAGCTTTATGATGGTAATGTCACTGAGAAAACTAATGCCCATTGTGATCCTGACTCGTAAGAGACTTAAAATTCTTTGCAGAAGAAGTCGTACAAAATGCTTTTAAGTACAAAAAGGATCAATAATGTTAGAAAAATGACATTTAATACTACACCATTCCAAGTTATGCTGTCTTAACAACTTCCCAAGATTTGAGAAACAAAATTTGTTCCACAAACAACTGAATTATCTGATGACAAACCATTTGGTCTCTGAATTATTTAAATTATATAGAACCCACTCTTTCCTAGAAAGGACCCACCAAAGTTGAGGTTCCACAAGAACTTCCTAAAGTCAGCATGGTTAATATGAGTTTGAAGAAACTTAAACTCCATCTTGCTGGTTTTGATGTGGTTGTCAAAGAAAGAACCACGACCATAGCTATCACTGAGGGCTCGTGAGGGTTTGAACATACAAAAGCTTGTTTTAGGGATGAAATAATTCCATTTGTAAAAGCTCTGAAGGACTTATTTAATACATTTGATCAATATTTGATTGATCAACTTTCTAAAGTCCAAAATGTCTTTCATCAAATAGAACATATCTGTGAAACAACATCGTTTAGATGTATACAACAATTTGAAGTTAAAATAATAAAGTTTGAACAAATATGAACGACTCTTGGAACAAATAATAAGCAATAGAATTGTGACATAAATGTGAAACTTCTAAGGGATAGTACTCTGTGTATTTGCATGAATTTAACTGTGTCTCAAACTTGAGACTGAGCTCTCAAAAAAAAGGATTTCATTTGAAAAAGGAGACTATGATACACTTTCATGAAAAGTTTTACAATACCTCTTAAATAACATTGCATCTCTTTAGAAAGTTCATGTATTCTCAACTAATCAGAGAAATATTTTTCAAAAAGACAATTCAGTGTCCAAATCAAAGTGCTCCAAGTTTTTGGATCAATATTTTGAATTAAATGAATTGAAAGCTCAGTCCCAAGAGAAAGACACGGTCATAAAAAAGTTGAAAAAGAGAATTAAATCTCTAAGTGAAATATGAATGAGGATAAGATTAAAACGGACTTAGAGGAGATTGAAACAATAAATATTGAATTGGATCATAGGGTGTGCAAAGCTTATTGCTAGAGAATGACATTTGAAATAGACATATAAGCAAACTTTATTAATGACTCGTTAAAAGCCAACACGTATTTTGTGATCAAAAGAACAAAGTGACAAGTTAATAATAAAATCAATCTAAGTCTTGAAATTGCTGATTTAAATGCCTAATCTCCAGGAAATATGTTGGTAAGTGACAGATCTCTTGGAGGACTTATGGAAACTTAAAGGAAAAGCTATATTGATAATGCTATACGAATCACACTTTTGATCCTGAGAGGAGTATACATTAATTGGTACCTATAACCCTGTAATTGGGTTGAATTAAAATGAGTGCTAACTTCTTCCTATTTAAGAACTCGCTGGGAAGATAGCTGCAGTACTTAGGATCCTAGTTGATAAATGTTTATTGCTATATAGCAAACTAGAAAAAGCACTTGATGTATTGATTGGATGGTTTTTTAAACGAATTCGGAGTTTTGCATACAACAGTCCAATATAAAAGCCCGAAGATCATTTCAATTTCGTGGTATATTGTGGGGGAATGGTACAATATGATATTATATTATGTAGTTAATTTAACTTATGAAATAAAATAAGAAAGGTATCACTTGAATATTTAAATAATCGTATGATAATAATTTCTTTCTATTAAGATGTTTACTTAGTAAGTTAATACGTCTTACTAGTGCGTGAGGATAACAGCATTTGGATATTTATGTTTGGTTTTGTCAGTCGTGTTTAAACTTATGTCATGTATGGTACTTTAAATTGTGGGCCCGCGTATAACTCTGATATTTTGTCAAGCACCGTAATGTATGACTTTTCATGTTTTGTTGTGACTTGTAATCCTAGAGTCTTGTATGATGACGTGGTACCCCCTTGACCCATGACCCGAATATATTCCGCATTTTGGGGGTGCTACACAAAGAGAAAAGTTTAGAAACCAATAGGAAAAGTGTTCACAAATATTGGATACACTTGGAGACCTACTGGTCGGACATTCACTATAGTAGGAAATGCGTGCCCTTTAACTAGGATAACCACAATTGCTGAAGTGCCCTTTAGGAAACCAACTGCTCTAGAAAGTGATACACCTAAGCCTGTGGTAACATTGGTTTACACAAGGAAACCTAATAAATCTAAAACTAGTGTTCCCGTCAGCAAACCAAAGAATATTAAATCTTTATCTGCTAACAAAAAGGAACCTAGTAAATCTTGGGGATTCGTAGTTTTCGATGTTCCATCTTCCTCTCTTAATGAATGCAGGTCATCCAAATTGTTCTCTGGTATTTGAACTCTGGCTGCTCCAAGCATATGACAGGAGATCGCTCTTAGCTCACCAATTTCGTCAATAAATTTTTAGATACTGTCAAATTCGGAAATGATCACGTGGCAAAGATATTGGGATATGGTGATTATCAGATTGGGAATGTTACGATTTTAAGTGTTTACCACGTGGAAGGACTTAGGCACAACTTATTCTCCGTTGGGCAATTTTGTGATTCGAACCTTGAAGTTGCTTTTTGTCAACACACCTGCTTCATTCGTAATCTAGAATGTGTTGATCTATTGACTGGATCTCAAGGCAACAATCTGTATACTCTGTCTCTTGGAGATATAATGGCGTCCTCTCCTATATGTCTCTTGCCAAAGGCCTCAAAGACTAAGTCCTGGCTATGGCACCGACGTCTATCTTATCTGAACTTTGGTGCAATCAACCATTTAGCTAGACACGGTCTTGTTCGAGGTCTCCCTAAGCTAAAATTTGAAAAGGATCATCTGTGTTCTGATTGTGCAATCGGCAAAAGCAAAAAGAAACCCCACAAACCTAAATCTGAAGACACCAACCAAGAAAAACTCTATCTCTTGCACATGGATCTTTGTGGACCAATGCATGTCGCAAGTGTTAATAGAAAGAAGTACATCCTCGTCATTGTCGATGATTACTCTCGATTTACATGGGTAAAATGCTTAAGGTCAAAAGATGAAGCTTCAGATTTCATAATCAAGTTTCTCAAGATGATCCAAGTGCGGCTTAAAGTACCTGTCTAAAGAATCAAAATAGATAATGGAACTGAATTTGTTAATCAGACTTTGCGTGAATATTATGAGAAGGTTGGCATCTCTCATGAAACATCTATTGCTCACTCTCTACAGCAAAATGGTGTCGTTGAAAGACGTAATCGTACGTTAATTGAAGCTGCCCGCACAATGTTAATTTATGCAAAAGTTCTGTTATTCTTATGGGCAGAATCAGTTGCTACCGCATGTTACACCCAAAATCGTTCCATCATACGTCTTCGTCACGGAAAAACACCATATGAGCTTTTACACGACAAACTTCCTGATTTATAGTTTTTCCATGTATTTGGTGCACTTTGTTATCCAACAAATGACAGTGAGAACTTGTGCAAGTTACAACCGAAAGCTGATATCGGTATTTTCATTGGCTATGCACCCACAAAGAAAGCATTTCAAATTTACAACTGACATACCAGACGAATCATTGAAACAATTCATGTAGATTTTGATGAGCTGACAGCAATGGCTTCTGAACACAGCAGTTTAGGACCCGCACTTTATGAAATGACTCCTGCAATAATCAGTTCAGGACTCATGCCAAACCCTCCTCCTTCAACACTGTTTGTACCACCTTTAAGAAATGATTGGGATCTTTTATTTCAACCGTTGTTTGATGAATTACTCACTCCTCCACCTAGTTTTGATCACCCAGCCCCTAAAGTCATTGCTCTAATTGCTAAAGTAGTTGCTCCAGAACCCGTTGCATCAACCGGTCACCTTTCTCAACAACTGTTGACCAAGATGCACCATTACCTAGTAACTCTCAAACAACACCCAAAACTCAATCTCCTTTCAATCCTAACGATGTTGAAGAAGACAATCATGACTTAGATGTTGCACACATGAATATCGATCCATTCTTTGGTATTTATATTCCAGAAAATGATTCTGAAGCATCTTCTTCTTCTTCGGATGTTATTCCTACTGTTGTGCACACCGTTGCTCCTAACTCAGAACATGTTAACAAATGGACCAAGGATCATCCTTTAGACAACATCATCGATGAACTCGAAAGACCTGTTTCCACAAGACTCCAACTCCATGAGCAAGCTTTATTTTGTTACTACGATGCCTTTTTCACATCAGTTGAACCAAAGAACTATAAAAATGCATTAACTCAAGCATGTTGGATTGAAGCAATGCAAGAGGAGCTACATGAATTTAATCATCTTAAAGTCTGAGAACTCGTTCCACGTCCAGATAAAGTGATGACTATTACCTTAAAATGGATTTATAAGGTAAAACTTGATGAAATGGGAGGAATTCTAAAGAACAAAGCTTGCTTGGTTGCTCGTGGTTACCGTCAAGAAGAGAGAATTGATTTTGAGGAATCCTTTGCTCCGGTGGATAGACTTGATGCTATTCGAATTTTCCTCGCATATGTTGCTCACATGAATATGATCGTCTACCAAATGGATGTTAAGACGGCATTCTTGAACGACATTCTGCGGGTAGAAGTTTATGTTAGCCAACCGGATGGGTTTGTGGAACAAGACAATCTGAATCATGTGTACAAGCTTAAGAAGGCTCTTTATGGGTTAAAACAAGCTCCTCGCGTGTGGTACAATCTATTGTCGAAGTTTCTACTCTCTCAGAAATTCTCTAAAGGAACTGTGGATCCTACATTGTTCATCAGAAGACAAGGCAAAGATATTCTCCTGGTACAAATCTATGTTGATGATATAATCTTTACGTCTACTACACCTTAATTATGTGACCAATTTTCAAAAATAATGTGTTTAAAGTTTAAGATGTCGATGATGGGCAAAATATCATTTTTTCTAGGACTACAGATTTCACAAAGTCTCAGAGGCATCTTTTTAAACCAGCCTAAATATGCTCTAAAATCATTAAAAAAATATGGTATGGAATCTCTAAGCACCCCGGGTGTACGGAGATAACTCCCATAGTGGAGAAATCCGAACTGGATGAAGATCCACAAGGGAAAGCCGTTGACCCTACACACTATCGAGGAATGGTTGGAACCCTCATGTATCTTACAGTCAGTAGACCAGACCTAACATTTGTTGTATGCATGTGTGCCCGGTATCAGGCAAAGCCTACCAAAAAGCACTTACATGCTGTAAAAAGAATCTTTAAATACCTACGAGGAACCGTTGATAGGGGACTCTGGTATCCAAAGGATTCTTTTATTGCTCTAACCGCTTATAGGCAGGAAACGCTGACATATCTGGTTGCCAAGATACTAGAAACGAATTAACATCAGGAAGTATGCAATTATTGGGAAGAAAAAAGTAAAAAAAAAAAAAGGAAAAAAAAAAGGTAAAAAAAGAAGAGAAAAAAAAAAAAAAACAGAAAAAAAAAAATGAAAAAACAAAGAAAGATAACAAGAAGAATAAAGAGAATAAGAAAAAGAAAAAGAAAAGAAGAAAACAACATGTTAGTTGGTCATCAAAAAGGTAGAAAACCGCTGTGATATCCAGTACGGAAGCTGAATATATAGCCTTGTCTGGCTGTTGTGCTCAAGTCCTTTGGATGATATCACAGCTTACCGACTATGGTCTTGGATTCAATAAAATTCCAATGTACTGTGATAAAAAAAGCGCTATTGCCTTATGTTGCAACAATGTTTAACATTCTCGATCGAAGCATAGTGACATCAGATTCCACTTTAACAAAGAGCAAGTGGAGAATGGAGTAGTAGAGCTTTACTTTGTCAACACGGAGTATCAGCTAGCGGCATCTTCACTAAAGCACTATGCAAAGAAAGAATTGAATTTTTGATCAACAAGCTGGGAATGCAAAGTTTTACGCCTAAGACATTGAAACAATTGGCAGATGAAGTTGATGAATAGTGGTGGTACCTATTTAAATATCCTGTATCATATGTATATATATTAAAACCATAAAAACCAAAAATATTTTTCATTTTTAAGATAATTTTTATAAAAACAAAATATAAAATTCATAAAACCAAAGAAAAAAATAAAAAATGAGAAAAAATATAAAAAGAGGTAATAATGGCATGTCTTCTGAAAATCGATAACATTTACGGTCTTAGAAATGTCATTCAATAATGATACGAGGCTGTAAATGAAGTTCGAGCAGAAGTTCAAATGTTTTCAAAACATGCCAAATGGCTTGCTATTATTTCAGATAGCAACCCGGTCATCATCTTAACGGCAAGTATTTCCAAAAGAAAACTTGTCCTCTCAACGGGAATTTATTCTCGGGCATGGTCTACTTTATGACCATGCAAAGATTTGTGTTTACTTTACAACATAACCCGTGCTTCCCATATTATCATAAGTGTACGCGTCAGTGCACTTATGTGTTAAAATAAGAGAAATCTTATTTCATGGTGTTTGATTTTCAAAAAATAAAACCTTAAGTCATAAGAAAATTCTTTTTCTAAGACATTTGACTTCTTAAACAATGACTACAGCTCTTTAAATAGAAAACGGGGTCACTATTTGAGGGGGAGAAAATGTCAAATTTCTTCTTCATAATAAAAATGTGATTCAAGGATAAAGGTTCTTAAACTATAACAGAGTATCATTCTTAAGGAAAGTTAATTAAGTTTAGCTTATGTGTGCCTTATATGTTATGTGTTGATGCCTTTAGGAAGTTAATGTGCAAATATAAGTTTTTAGGTACGCTAGTTAAAACATTAGGGACTATAAGTGCCAATTGTTAAATCTAATTGCCTAATAAATCTTACATCTGAAAAATAAAAAGTAGGGCCTATTAGTGTCAATTATTAAACTACATTTGCCTAATAAATCTTATAGGAGAAACATGAAAGGGTTATGTATCTAGAGGGGGTGAAAGTGACAAAAACCATATAAGCTTTATATCATCCCACCCCACTCGTCTTTCTCACACACTATGCAATCTTTTCCCTCCTCCCAAACCATTCGAAATCGCCATTGCTAGTTCTCATCTTCTCAAGTGTTTTTCAAGCCTAAGGTAAAACTAAAAACCTGTTCTACACTTCCAAAACATGTCATACCTTAAAAGAATTGGGATTTTATTCAATTTTAAACTCAAAAACCCTAATTCTTGAATTAGGGTTTCTCAAAATCAAAAATGCATAATTCTTCAAATTGATTGAGGGGTTATGATCGCTTTGGAGTGTAGAAGACTTGTTTAAAACAGTTTTATGTGTAGTTAACATATGAATGAGTTGTGGTCGATTGTTTGTTTGACAATTTGGGTTTTTTGTGAAATAATGTAAAAAGTTAGTGGGTTCTGTGCTAAGAAGCTTGTATTCTTATTATTGAATGTGTTTGAGCCATTAAAACTCACCCTTATTTGTAGATTATTGAATGTATGTGCTAAATGTTTAATCGTGCTCATTTCTTTGAAAGTTCTTGATGAATCTATGGATAAATGTTATTGTTAATGTGCCTAATTGTTATCCTCATGATAAGTATGTTAAGGAAACAAGTGAGAATGCTTAAAATCATGTTTGATAAATATTCGTATGGAACTGAACAACTCATTTGGTTAAGGAACCGAACAACTCATTTTTGTAAAGGAGCCGAACAACTAAGTAGTGTAAAGGAACCGAACAACTAATTAGTGTAAAGGAACCGAACAACTAAGTAGTGTTAAGGAACCAAATAACTAAGTAGTGTTAAGGAACCGAACAACTCAGATGGGTTAAGGAACCGAACAACTAAGTAGTGTTAAGGAACCGAACAACTCATTTGGTTAAGGAACTGAACAACTCATTTTTGTAAATGAACCGAACAACTCACTTTTGTAAAGGAACCGAAAAACTCAATTTTTGTAAAGGAACCGAACAACTAGTTTGCTTTAAGGAATCGAACAACTAGTTTGTCTTTATTAACCGAACAACTAGTTTGCTTTTAGAAACCGAACAACTAGATTTATTAAGGATCCGAACAACTAGTTTTGTTAAGGAACCGAACAACTAGTTTTCATATTGGAATTAAACAACTAGTTTTTATTTTAGAAAACGGTTTATCTTTTAAGACCCAAAATACTTAAGATCAATTTTCCAACTAGAAGGCAATTTAAAACCTGCTTTAGAGAATTAATTAAAAATTGGTTAATTATAATCTCTAATCAAGTTAAACAGGCTTAATTGCGAGGTAAAACAAGGTTAACTAAAATCAGGCTTAGGATATCAAAATTCTCTACCTAGTTAGAAAGAACACGATTCCTGAATAGTCAAAGAAGCTTCCTTAATTCATTAAGCATTTGTTGTCAATCTAAGTTGTCATTTAAAGGAATATATCTTAATAAGTGCTAAAAGTCTTAGAGTGCCATTTCCTTGAGAAATTTTCGCATCAGGAATCAACTCAAAGTGCTCAATTGAAAGGTCTCTATAGTGTATTGTTCAAACATAAACTGTATTGATCCTTTCTTAGTAGAATCATAGATATCACAAGAGCTCAGCAAAAGGCTTTGGATGATCATTTAGTCGCTCCTGCTAACCGTCTTAAGATAGGGAAATGCAATCTCCGACTAAACTCCAATCTCAATTCCAAGGAACCTACTCTTCAAGTGGTATTAGACGCTCTCAAACTTACTTCCTTCTACAAAGCATTTGAGATCACTACTGATGTACCAGAAATCTACATGCAAGAGTTCTGGGTCACTTCTACCAGACATCATTCTTCACTTTGTTTCAAGATGAACGGCAAAAGCCATACTGTTAACGTTGACAACTTCAGAGATATGCTCCAGATTTGCCCTAAAATCCTAGGTTAAAATTTTGAAGATCCTTCTTTTGAAGAGGAAATTCTCTCTTTTATTAGAGATCTTGGACACACTAGTGAGATAAAGGTCTTATCTGATGTCAATGTTAATCACATGCATCAACCATGGAGATCATTTGCTGCTATCATTAATAAGTGTCTAAGTGTACTGCTTTGGAAAGTCTTCGATTGTCACGTGCTCAAAATCTTTGGGGCATGTATCATAACAAGAATGTTGATTATGTCTACTTTATGTGGGAAGACTTGGTGTATCAAGTAGAGAACAAGAACTCTAAGAAGAACAATGACATATATTATCCACGATTCACCAAAGTCATTGTTGACTACTTTATGGCAAAGGGTCAGTCAATACCAAGGAGAAATAAGATGTTTTGGCACACTGCCAGGGATGACCCCATCAGGACACACAGATATACGATGCTATTCTCCCTCAGAACTTGACCAACCAAGCCATGTTGGAGTCCGAAGCTTACAAGACTTATCATGCTTATGCTACTGGTGAGAAGATTCCAAAACCTAAATATGTAAAGAATAAAGCTGATCCTGAATCATCTCTTAAGAAGAAGTCTGATCAAGTTTCTGAAGGCAAAAGACTCAAGACTTTAGCAAAAGTGACTAAACCTGCCAAGAAGAAACAACCTGCAACAACGTCAAAAGCAAAAGGTTTAAATGTGCTATCTGAAGTTGCATTATCTAAAGCAGAACAAATAAAGTTGGCTACCAAGAGAAACAAGACACAATTCCAGAGCTCTCACGCTAGTTGTTTAGGTGCAGATGAAGGAACTAGTGTCAAACCAGGGGTTCCCGATGTACCTACATATGACTCTAAAGATGAGTAGATTTCTTGGAAGTCTAGTGATGAAGATGATGATGATGAAGTGAATGAGAGTGAAGATGATGATGATTAAAATGATGACAATGCTGAAGATGATGATCAAAATAATGATGATGATCTTGTTCATCCCAAGTTGTCAACTTTTGATGAAAAAGAAAGACAAGATGAAGAAGGTAAAGAAGAAGAGTGGTCTGATAATGAAGCATATGATAACGAAAATCAAAGAGTCAATGTTGAGGGAGAAGAACTGGATGAAGATGAGACAAATAAAGAAGACAGAGTGAATGAATTATACAGGGACGTAAACGTCAATCTGGAAGGAAGAGATACTGAAATGACAGATGCTCCACAGACTAATATTCAAGGTACTCAAGTAACAGAAGATACTCATGTGATAATAACACTTGCCACTTTTGAAGTTCAATAACAGAGTTCTTCTGTATCATCAGGCTTCATTTCAAACATGCTCAACCCTAATTTAGATACAGGTATTGACTCCATTCTTAATCTGAACACTAAGTCAACATCTCTGGTGGATGTTCCCGTCTCCACGAATGTTGAAATGCCTCCTTCATCGGTAACACCACTTCCTTCACCACCTATTCCTTTCATTTAACCTCAGCAACTAACACCTGTTCCCATACCAATAATTGTTCCAAGTATCTCCCTGAAAAATCTTCCAACCTTTGATTCCGTATTCAAGTTTGAAGATAGAGTAAAAGCTTTAGAAGATGACTTCTCAGAATTCAAGCAGACAAACCAATTTGCTGCAGTTGTTTCTTCAATTCCCGGCATTGTTGATACGTACCTTGCCAACAAGATGAATGAAGCCGTAAAAATAGCTGTGCAACTTCAGTCAGACAGACTTAGAGACGAAGCTCAAGCTGAAAATGAAGACTTCATCAATACACTTGATGAAAATATGAAGAAAATCATCAAGGAGCAAGTTAAGGTACAAGTTAAAGAACAAATCTCCAAGATTTTGCCAAAAATTGAGAAGTTCATAAATGACCAACTTGAAGCTGAAGTTTTGACTTGTTTATCCAATCAAGCAGCAGCTAACCTATCTGAACTCGAGCTGAAGAAGATTCTCATTGATAAAATGGAGAATAACAAATCAATTGACAGATCAATTCAGCAGAAGACTCTCTACAAAGCATTGGTTGACACTTATGAAACTGACAAAGACATCCTTGAAACATATGGAGATACAGTCACGTTTAAATGACGTCAAGATGATGAGGATGAAGACGAAGAACCCTCCGCTGGATCAAACCGGGGGTCTAAGAGAAGAAGAGCTGGAAAAGAACCTGAATCAACAAGTGCACCAAAGGAGAAGACTTCCAAATCATCTGGCAAGTCTAAAGAAGGATCCAAATCTCATCATACGTCTACTGGAAAGTCTGCTCAAGCAGAGGAACCAATACATGCTTTTAAAGACTTGGAAGAACCCACACATCAGAAGTTCGATACAAGATTTACTAAAGATCAACCTGTTGATAAGACCACTCAGCATCCTGATTGGTTTCAGAAACTAACAAAACCTCCAACTCCCGACCGTGATTGGAACAAGACTTTGCCTGCTAAACATGGACCAGTTCAACCTTGGATAAGCACTTTAGCTCGGAATGAAGATCCTCGTGAGTCATTTAATGAACTGATGGACACTCCTCTAGACTTCTCAGCATTCGTGATGAATCGGCTCAAAGTTGATACTCTGACACCAGAATTATTAGCCGGTCCAACATACGAGTTAATGAAAGGTTCATGCAAGAGTCTGGTGGAACTTGAATATTTCCTTGAAGAAGTCTGCAAAGCAACTACTGATCAACTAGACTGGAACAACCCTGAAGGACAGCAATATCCACATGATCTTCGCCAGCCCTTACCATTGATACCTAATTCATGAGGTCATCGAGTAATACCTTTTGATCACTTCATCAATAATGACCTTGCGTATCTAAGTGGTGATGTCTCAAGCCTAACTTATGCAACTTCAGTGACGAAGATAAAGGATGCAGATTATAGACACATCAAATGGATTGAAGACTTTATCCCAAACTCAATGTGGAGTCAAGTGCCGATTGTCTACGACAAACATGCACTATGGGGAATCTCTCACTGGGGGCGAAAATGTCAATAATTCTATGGATTTGTAGTAAACAGGGAATCTGCTCGTAATGTCTACTCCAAACACTGAATCCTTATTGTTACAAAGCTTAAGATTATTGAATGGCATAATTACAAACATTTGGATTGGATCATTGTTCGTAGAAATGACGATAAGCTATACACATTCAAAGAAGGCGACTATAATAGACTTTACCTTCAAGATATAGAAGACATGCTGCTTCTTCTTGTTCAAGGCAAGCTGACAAATCTTAACGTTGAGGAACATCTTGCTTTGGGTGTCTCGCTGCAAATGTTTACAAGAAGCATTTTCCTCAGAAGGCGTGTGGAAGATCTTCAGTTAGGTGTCAAAAATTATCAAAAGAAGCTCAACCTCACAAGGCTGGATACTTACAAATTAGTTCTCAAACAAAAGACACCATATACATCATACTCTAATCCCAAAGGCTTCATATATCATAATAAAGACAAGAAGAACAGATTGATGCGTATAGATGAACTCTACAGGAGAAGTGACGATACACTTAATGATGTTCGGTATGCTCTTGATGATATTCTGAAGCGAATTCAGATGGAGTACTTACCACAGACAGTCTAGAGAAATGTGGACATGGAAAGAGCAGGAGCTATGATCCAGGCTATTAATCGACAACTCAGGAATAAAAGGTTATTGAGGAGCCTGGAAAAATTCGTTGATGGGAGATTGTACGGGGGAGACCTTCGGCTGCTGGAAAGGACCATATGATTTATCAAATGTTGTCCTCATCAAAACAGGTCAAACCTAGTAAATAATAATAACTTGTGAAGTTGTATATATATAGCGTAGACTTAATGGTGATTCTAAGGAGTGCTGAGTACAAATTTTTTCAAGAATTTCTTAGTAAATTCTAAAAAATTCAAATTATTGTACTCAGCACTGTCTTATATACCCTCAAAAATTAAGGGGGAGCATTAAAATGTTCCTACTAGATATTGTGTAACATTTTGTCCTCGAATTTTTAATCAATTGATATCCAAAATATCAAGGGATTAACATTTTGGATAAGGGGAGAAAATGTGATTAAACTGAACCTAACTTAATGAACATCTAATTTGTACTAAAAATGTGATCATATAAAACTGGAACTCATTGCACTCTACAATAGCATGTACTACGAATACGATGCACATGTTAAGGGGGAGCTTTTAGTGATAATGAAAAACTCTCAAAGTGTAAATCTTTTTGATATTTATATCAAACACTTTGATTGAATTTTCAATGGTTTTGAAGGATTGTGATGGAATACCCAAAAGACCGGCCATGTTCTTAAATTTATGGAGATATAAGGTGGTTAGGCATAGGTATTCAAATCCCATGATCCAGCCAGAACCGGAGGGATCTACCCAGGGATATCCACTAGTTAGTGTAGAAGTCCTTAGGTATGATAAAAGGAGAAAAAGTGAGAAAAGGGAATAATGCCGACTGAGATGGAGCTAACACTGGAACAAACCCAACAAGGTGTTAGTTATGAAGTCTCGGTAAGCATTGAAGGGGTTGAAGAATGAAAAAGAAATGTAAGGATAAAGGGTGTAAAGAAAGAAGCCCTCCATACACTTAGGCAGAAACCGGGTCAATACATAAACTGTCAGAAACACTAAGGTGTTGTCTGACATTGAAGACTGTCATGGACCCAGTGACGCTATGCACAACCCTCCCTAGCCACTCAAGGTCTCTCAAAAGACTCTTGTTTCATTTCTCACGGAGATTACACGCATTTCTATCGACTTTCTCACTCCGAGTTAGTTGATATTGAAAAGGTGGCAGTCTGCTCCAGCCTCCGATCACTAAAATCAAAGTGCACTATTGAGTCTAGAGCCAAAAGAGATCATCCATAAATCTCATTAGGACACTTGTCAAAATTATGCTTGCTATCTCACACAATGTGAATAACGAGAAATATATAAAGAGTCCTACGCATTATCCTTGTGATTTTGCCAGAACATCCGAGTGATACTTAAGTATTCACAATGAAGATGGAAATCCTGCTTGAGCCAACATCAAACAAGCTCATGGTAGGTGACTTGTGCGATTCTATACGAATCAAACTTGTGACAACTGGAAAGAAACGATGGTGCGATTCTATAAGAATCAAACTTGTTCCAGGTTATGAATTGACGATTGATGATGAATTTTTGAAATGATTAACACTCTTGATGTGTCACAAAACCACTTTAGCAAGTGACACGTCGATTGATTTTCAAATCAATTTTTCTATTTCAATCGGTGAGACAGTAACTCACTGGTTCACTCTTATCGTGCTGTCTGCTTTGAGACGTTCCGATAATGAGAACATGCTGAGTACGATGAATCTAATACATATGTGTTAGAAAGATTCAATACTGCAAGCTGGAAATCATGTCAAGGAGATTCTTCTTAAATTGAATCTACCTGATCACAGGTCGATCCTCACAGATTCAAAGGTTACTCCAACCAAACACGGGCGAATGACAAAGCCATATTCGTCCCCCCGCTTTATTGCTAACTGTTTTATTGCAGGAAACTTAAAGATGGTGGTGAAGGTACCTGTTTCCCGCTGACTCACAAGATTCATAGCCACATGCTCATACCAGACCGACAAACATAAAGACATCATGAAAGCTCAAGTACATGTTTCAAGACTTCCGCTACTCTGATACCGTACGTCTTTCTTGAAGTGACAAAGTATTAAAGTCAAAGAATTTCAAAGAAGTTTCCGTCACTCTGATACCGAACGTCTTTCTCGAAGTGACGAAGTGTTAAAGTTAAAGAATTTCAAGAAAGATGCAACATTAAAGCTTTTCAAGTCAACAAATCAAGAAAGGTATGAGCATGTCGGTCCAAAGTCACAAGTTTCACAAGATGGAAAAGTTCATTAAGATGGCGAAGAGATTATGCTTGGTTGATGATCTCAAGATGCTCAAGATCACATTCTCACATACAAGTTAAAGATAAAGGAACAAGCTCGATCCCAAAGTCACTAATCACTACAACATATTCACAAGAGTAAATCAAGAAATGAAGTTTACGAGCTAAAGACTAAAGACAAAGCATAGTATGCTAGGATTAAATTTTGTAAATTGGAGTGACCTCCCTTAGGGGGAGATTGTTAGAAACAAGAAAAGTATCGGTCACTTCCAATGTAGAATAGTCAAAGCCCGTAGTTAAGTTAATTAAGCTAATATGGCCCAAAGGCCCATAGAAAGCCTATTAAGGCCCATGGCCGGTTATGTTTGTAAGTATAAATACCCTCTCCATGCCTTGGAGAGGGTGTTGGTTGGTTTTGTATTCTCATTTCACTTAATGAATTATATGTTTCTTACTTTCTCTCTCTAGAATACATCCTTCCTTCCACTCTCTCTCACTAAGTTCCTTCCTATTTCATATCAAAGATTACTTGTATTCTTCAGATCATCAAGTTTTCACCACTCCGGATTAGTGGAAGAAGATGAGTCTTCTTTTTCTATATAAGATTTAAGACCGAGACTACAAAGATGGATTATGAAAAAGGAATTCCAAGAATTATAGTTATGTTATTCAAGGTCTAATTTAATAGAGACCTTGTTGGTTATGCTAAAAGGGATTAGTTTATCAGCTAAGGTTGGCAGAGGAGTAGGTGGAGGAGTGTTATCATCACCGGCCATGGTTGTTGATTTTTGGTAGTGTTTGGGATAGGTACGCCGTGTTTGTGGGGAAGGGGAGG
>BQNB010023374.1:39034-61890 GCA_026074375.1 Tanacetum coccineum
TGACGAAGGTGAGGGTATGGATGAGCCCATAATTGAGGATATATAAACTAAGTTTGATAATATAGGAGATAATGAGGATGAATGTGAATACTTAGGCTTCTATAATTTTTGTCATCGTTAGCTGAAGGTAAGTCTAACTTAAAGACTTTTCTGTAAACAAAAGTGCTTACCGGGAGACAACCCGGCTTGTTATTTATTTTTATCGAGCCTTTCTTCCCAGATTGCCAATACGGCGTATCTAAACCCCATGGATATGACGTATTGACTATCTGGACGTTATCTAGTCTTTATTTTTCTGCATTGTAAACTTTTTTGTCAGTTTAGTCTATACTGCGTATTCATTAATTGAATACAGCGTATTAGACAACTGACCAGTACATTAGGATTTTTAATACAGGTTTCCATATGGCGTATCCTGTGGCATGGATACGGCGTATCGTTTCCTGAATAATTTTTTGTTTTTGTTTTCTAACCAAACGAATACACCGAGATAGAATTGCATTTGTTTTCTGAGAATTTACATAGGACCTCGCTGGAAAGAAATTGACAACGTTGGTAGAGTATTTATAAATTTGGAAATCTCAAAGTGTTGGAGTCTTGAAATCTTAAGACGGCTGTTCAACACAATCTTGCTCATAAAATCAACATGGAGAATCTACCGAGCAAATATCAGAGGAGTTTCTCATTTTAATTCTTTTAATTCCCATTTTTAAATGTTTTATCTATACAACGAGGACGTTGTATAATTCAAGTGGGGGATGAGAATTAGAATGTATACTTGTCTTATTTTTCACATCAAAATGCTTAATTATGCTCAAATTTAAAAAAATTCAAGCATACTTTTGTGAAATTACTTGTTACATAACCCGCACACAACAACCCTTCATTAATTATTATGAGATTTAACCTAATCCGGTCTTCAAAATGTTTATCCAAATCCATAAAAATATGAGTGTGTTAGGTGATGTTATAGACTTTTTAGACAAATTAGAATGGCTTGGTATAATCTATATCCTGAGATCACAGTGATGAGTACTATGATTTAGATGGAGTAAGGTCTTTAAATTGTAAATATTATAGGATTACACCCAAAAGAGCCTAGAGCGCGATTATTTATTAAACTTAACTACACTGGTTATTGCGCCCCTCGAGAATACAACCCCATGTTTACATCTCAACTATAAAGAGTTATAAATACCCCTAAACAACCCGTAGAGCATCCTTAAGATTACACCACTATTTGATTGCTTACACTTACACCAACTATTTGTTGCGTTACACCTTTACACCTTAGCCTACCCTGTTAGATTAAGTCCATTTACAGTTGTTAGTTGCTTAAAGTGTAAAGTATGTATTTCCCGAGTCTTGTGTCATTTTCTATCTTTGGTACGGTTGGAAGAAATTTGCACATCACAAATGGGAATGTATAAAAGTAGTCAAAACTCATGTATTTTTATTACCATCACAATTATAGGTACGTCCAAAGAATGAAGAATTACCAAAGGAATTATCTAGAATTATTATGATCGTGAAGATGGTGAAACTACACCGAGATTCGTAGTATAGATTAGATGTTAAAAAAAATTGAAAAAATTAGAAAAATCGCAACAAAAAAAGAGGAAGAAAGTTTGAAGATAATCGTTTCGCAAAAGCTTAGACCGAAGGAATTATATGAAGGATCGATTATTCGTTGATACGTCTTATAAGTCAATGATTTAGAGTATTATATAAAGTGGTAGATATCGCCACTTGTCTTGTAAAAGTATGTAAAGTATGGGATGATTGGGAAGTTGACCGTTACGGGAACGCCAACTTAGGTTGTTGTTTTTTATCTATGATCAAGACGTTTGTAAATAGTTGTGTCTTTATCATGGTAACGGTCGGGAAAAATTGTCTAGCAACTTGTATTTTAGACTTAATCTATTTGCTTCATAATTTTTATTTAACAACAATTTATTTCCCTTTCCTAATCATTAACCATGGGTTTTACGCGAATGAGGATGTGATCGAACATGCATGTCTATTCTGTCGTTACGGCCATGTATGCATGATTCAGCTGCCTTGTTGGTTTATTACTATTGGTGAAAGTTAGAAGATCCCTACCCTATATCATTCGTCATCCTAACCCTTGGTTAAACTCGAATGAGGATGTGATCGAACACACATGTCTATTCCGTCGTTACGGCCATGTATGTGTGCTTCAGTTGCCTTGTTGGTGTGGTACTTTTGGTGAAGGATTGTAGAATGATCAACCCTAAACCTTATAATAAAAACCCATTTTACCTTTATAAACTTGTTACTCCTTAGCTCTAGTGGTGGAGATGTGTATCCTTGCCAAGCTTATGATAGAATACTCGTCACGACCGAGTAATTGAGCGAATTAGTTACATGTTACCACATAGATTAGTTGAGTGATTTGAGTGTTTTCATCTTCCTATTTCGTGAGGTGTTTGGTTGTGTACTTGTAATTGATCGAATAAATGCTTAACGGAAAAATCCTTAGGGATACATTTTTGTAAACTTCTAAAGGCTACTTGAGGACAAGTAGGATTCAAGTGGGGGGATATTTAATGACATCAAATAAGGTTACTTTTATAGCATCATTTATCCCATGTAATTAACCTATTTTGTGTAATTATTGCAAAGAATTGTTACTTAATCGTTTGTATTTAAGAATTGCAGTAATTATGGAGTACTTTGTGAAGATTAACTAAAAGGCACGCATTCTGGAGCTTAAACGAAGATATTTTGAAGATTACTGTTCTGACAACCAATACGACGTATCCATCAAGGAAGATACGGCGTATATGTGCCTGGACTCACCAAAGACCACGAAGAAAACAAGATCAATATGCCGGGTGAATATTCTGGAAGATATCAAACATGGTCCCTACTCCAAGAAACCCTCAATACGCCATATCAAACCCTTTTGATACGCCGTATTGACGATATTCCAGACCCTATAAATAAAAAACTCAAAAACGAGTTTTAAGTGTGCTTTTAACCACCAAGGTCGATTTTTAGAAGACAAAAGAAGCCAAGAAGGTGCAACAACGTACTTCAATCCATAGGGAAACCCTTGTAATTCATATACTCTTGATAATCGTTTGATCTTTGGTATCATTCGTTTAACTCAGTTAGTTTACCATGTTTGATTCGATTATTATGTTTGTATTCATCACAATGGTTATTGGTTAATACCTTTAGGTATTTGCCATATTTATGAAGATTTCAATGTTTGGTTTGTTTATCTCGATTGCTTAATTTATCGTTGGTTATTGATTATGTTTATCACATGATACTCGTTTATGTGCTTTAATATGCGTTCAGTCCATATCTAAGGATATCGCATGTAGCTTAACTAGATATCAGATAGTTCTCATATAGTAATTTATGTAGGTGGAATTAATAAGATCACAAATAAAGTCCTGCTAAATTCGTGTCTAAGGATATCGCCTGTAGCTTAACTAGATTTCAGATAGTGCCTTTGGTTTAGTGAACAAGTTAGACTAGCAGGTGACCTAGAAAGATTCTAACAAATAACGTTCCGATTCCCTTGGCTTAGTTTGGACAGTGAACTACCACTTATATAAATTACCGTAAGCAGTAAGTTAGTAAAGTCTCGATGAGCTAGAATCTAATAAGATCACCATTATTGCCTTCTAAGATGAATTATAATCAATAAAAAGGATGCTTTACGCGGATGCGTCTAATTGTGACAGAATTAGCGTGTATAGGTTTTAGGAAGAAGTACCGCATAAATCTAGGAATGATATGCCGCCTCGAGATAAGTAATCATTGCACTAATAAACAAACCTGCATTTTAATTGGAATAAATATGGTCAATACGTTTCTCTTACAATAGGCTTCACCGCATCTTTATCTTCTGTCCATCGCCTTGTGTGTGTTAATTGTCATCAAAACCTTAGATTAGATACCCAAAACTATGCCAGTCTCTCAGGCCGAAAACCCCCCTTTTTGCATTAGTTTTAGGTTTAACTTAGATAACTAAAATACTGATAGATTAGATATTAACGCTCTCGCTCTTAGTGATCGACACCCTACTTACCAACAAAGCTACATATTGACCGGGTACACTGCCCGTTAAAGTGTTGTTTTTAGGTATAGTCGGCATAAATAAATAGTAAAACTTGATACATAAAATACCTACGCATAACGACACATCACTCCCCCTCGAATAAATGTCTAATTAGAGAACTTATTCAAGAGATTGTTACTTCTTGCAATTTTGCACACTTGAATTTTTCAAAAATAATGATTTTGAAGAAATTCTTTGTTTGTGAATGGATTTTGATTACAAACGACATATTTTAGCAGTGAAAGAACATTTTGAATGATTTACTCCCTCTCAGTTCATGATACATTAATTTTGCGTTTAAAGAACCACTATTTGAGAAATATAATATCATGAAACTGATAAAAACTGAGAAGATATGTGTTTGTATCTTTAAGTTATATTTTTGTGTTTTTGTATTTTTCAAATTTTTATTTGTTTTTTTCCATTTTTAAAAAATAGTAAGAGAACAAAAATATTTTTCTTGTTTTTAAAATTCTTCAATTTTTATATTTTGTTTTTGAAAAATTATTTACAATATGTTTTGATGTATGATCTTTCATTCAAGAAGATAACTTTACCAGACGTTCCAACTCAGTTGGAGTCATACATCGCATACCAATCCTGTGAACTAAATACTCAAACCTTTCTTTTGGAAGGGCTTTTGTAAAAAGATCAGTAAGTTGGTATTCCGTCCCGACAAAGTAAATTTCAATGGTACCTTTTTCAACATGCTCCTTGATAAAGTGATAACGAATGTTAATGTGTTTTGTACGTGAATGTTGTACCGGATTGCAAGATATGACAATTTCACTCTTTGAGTCACAGTACATTGGAATCTTGTTGTAACAAAATCCATAATCTACAGTTGCGTCCTCATCCAAATGACTTGAGCACAGCATGCAGATAAGGATATGTACTCGGCTTTCGCAATTGACATTGCTGTACAATCTTGCTTTTTCGACGACCAACTGACTAGCTTATCTCCCAGAAATTGAATGCCTCCAGATTTGCTTTTGCAATCATCATTACACCCAGCATGGTATGCGTCTGAATATGCAATTAGCTTAAACCTAGAATCCTTCGAGTACCATAGACCCATGTTAATGGTTTGTCTTAGATATCGAAAGATCTTTTTAACCTCTTTGAGGTATTTTTCAGTTGGGCGTGCCTGATAACGCGCACATATAAATGTCGCAAAGGCAATGTCTGGTCAACTAGCAGTGGGATACATAAGTCCCCCAATCATACTACGATGTTTAGTTTGATCAACTTGGGTACCTTATAAATCTGCATCTAGTTTGGTAGCAGCCATTGGTGTGCTAATGGTATCACATTTTTCCATCTCATGTTTTTTAAAAAGATCTATAGTATATTGTGATTGACATATAAAGATTCCTCGGGATGATTGATGAACTTGAAGTCCAAGAAAGAACTTCATTTCACCGATCATTGACATTTCAAAATTATCTTTCATTAGTTTTGCAAATCTTGTTGAAAATACTGGTTTAGTTGACCTAAAAATTATGTCATCGACATAGATTTGAATTAATAAAATGTCATCCCCGTGTCTTCTTATAAACAATGTCAGATCGACAATACCTTGGTGAAATGGTGTTCGATTAAAAATGAGGAAAGCTTGTCATACCAGGCTCTAGGGGCTTGTTTGAGACCATATAGAGCTTTCTTAAGACGATATACGTGGTTAGGAAAGTCTGGATCTACAAAACCATCTGACTGACGAACAAAAACTTCCTCTTTCAGTGGACCATTCATAAATGCCATTTTGACGTCCATTTGGTATATAGGAAAGTTCTTGTGAGCCGCATATGCCACAAAGATTCTGACAGCTTTAAGTCTTGCAACTGGTGCAAATGATTCCTCAAAATTGATTCCCTCCTCTTGACCATATCCTTTGGAAACTGAACGAGACTTGTTCAGAATAACTATGTTTTCAGCATCAGTCTTGTTTTTTCAAATCCATTTGACTGCGATTATGTTTCTGCCAATAGGACATTCGATAAGTTCCCAAACATCAAGGCGTTTGAACTGGTTAAGCTCATCTTGCATGGATTCAATCAAGATATGATCAAGCATAGCTTCCTTGATATTTTTTGGTTCAATTATACTCACTGTCAGTGCGTACATACAAACTTCTGCATCGGTTTGAAGTCGATTTCTTGTCATTACAGGTTTTGTAGGATCACCAATCACTTGTTCAATTAGATTATTTTTAGTCCACTTATCACGTGAGCGATGTTTCTGGTGAAACTTGTGCATATTTGACGGATTCTGAAATGTTGAAGATGACTTAGCTTCTTCGAATATAGGAGTTTGAGGTAGATTTTAGAGCACATTTCCATCAATTTCTGCAACGTCTTCTTAAACTAATTCGTTGGCATTTTCATTCAAGACTGGAGAGTTTGGTTCAGTGACAATTTGTTCTGCTGACGAGGATACTATTTGAGGAGCTTCATCTTCTTCAACGACAATTGACGATAATAAAGAAGTGTTTTCATTATCAAGAGTATTTGCAGCGGAATTATCTGACACTTCTGGTGAACTCGTCGCATAGTATTCTTCATACAGAGGACCAAACAAATTATCCAAGTCTGTTTTTGAAGGTACGGATTATGAATCTTTTGATGAATCTTGAAAATTTATGCAGGTTATTCCGGGTTCTGAATTGTTGCATTCAGAAGCCATTGTTGTGAGTTCATCGAACTTGACATGGATCGTTTCCATTATCTTTTTGGTTCGGCGGTTATAGATACGAAATCCTCGTGATGACTCAGAATAACCAATAAAGATACCAATGTCAGCCTTTGGTTTCATTTTCCCAAGATCACCACGATCATTTGTTGGATAACAAAGAGATCCAAACACATGAAAGTATTAAATATTGGGTTTTCGTCCTCAAATCAGCTCATAAGGAGTCTTATTGTACCGTGTGTGTACAATAGAGCGATTCTGAGTAAAACAAGCAGTAGCAATAGCTTCGGCCCAAAGAAATTATGGAGTTTTAGAAAAGATAAGCATTGTTCGAGCAGCCTTGACTAGTGTTCGATTTTGTAGTTTAACAACACCATTTTGTTGAGGCGTACGAACAATTAACGTTTTATGAACGATGCCGAACTTTGCATAAAATGGCCGTAATTTCTCATTTTTGAATTCAGTTCCATTATCAGTTTGAATTATTAGGATTTGAGCCTTTAGATTTCTTTGAACTTGATTAATGAAATTGATGATCATATCTGGAGCCTCATCTTTTGTGCGAAGAAAATATACCTAGATATACCGAGAATAATCATCAACGATCACTAAAAATATACATTTCTTGCCATTGATACTTGTGACCCTCATTGGCCCACATAAATCCATATAAAGTAGTTCGAGTTTGGATTTTGTGCTTGGAACCAATTTTGGTAGAAGTGAAGCTTTCTTGCTTTTCCCTTGTTCACAGGATGAGCATAAGTGATCTTTGTTATACTTAAATTTCAAAAGTCCATCAACTAGGTCTTTTAACGTGAGTTGGTTAATGGTACCAAAATTCAAATGAGAAAGCTTGCGGTGCCATAATCAAGATTTTGTTGATGTGGCTCTAGACATTAAGCATACTGGAGAAGAAGCCGTCATTTCAGAAATAGAAATTGTGTAAAGATTTGAATCACGAGAATCGGTAAGCAAATCATCACCCTCTAAATTCTGAACATAACACGTATTTGAACGAAAGGATACTTCTAAATCTCCAACACAAAATTGTCTGACCGAAAATAAGTTGTGTCTGAGGCCTTCAACATAATATATGTGACATATCGTTAGATTGCCTTGAACATAATCTCCATATCCAGTGATTGCAGCGAAATGATCATTCCCGAAGCGGACTGTTCCCATGAATTTCTCAATGAAATTTCTTAGCATTTGAAGATTGCCAGTCATATGCTTCGAGCATCCGCTATCAACAATCCAAAGGACGAGTTGGATCACCTGCATCACATGAAAAAAATACAGTTGGAAGAGTGAATAGTTTGGCTACCCATTTCTGAGTGGTAACCGGTGTGTTAGATGTAGAACGAACACGGATACGACTCTTTGTTTCACTAGGGAGTAATTGAGCAGTTTTGCTCTTGGGTGTCCAATTAAAACTTTGTTGGTATTCAAACCATTTTTGCCACTTTCTACTTGTTGCAATTTTGTTTTTCATGTAATTACTAAGTGTCCTACTTTGACTAGAATCAGGAGATAGTGGTAACACACTAGAGACCTTATTTGTTGCTGTTGGGGTTTTAGCAACGCTTAATCTAGATTTCGCAACTATAGAAGTAGCTCTTAAATTCTTAGATTTTACTGCTATCAGGGTAGTGAATATGGCTCTTTATACACTAGAATTCCTATACAAAGCATAACGAGCAACACATTTTTCATGAGAAAGTAAAAACATATTTTTACCACAAGAAACACAAACAATATTCGAACTGTCATTAACAGCATTTACAGTCTTGGTACTTAATACACTTGCATTTGATTGACATACATTCGAATGCATTGTTTCACGCTTATTAGAATCTATACTAGCACTATGTGACATCTTTCAAACATGTGCAGTTGAACTCTTAGCATTAGTGTTCTTCAAGACTTTATTCTTCGATTTAGTGTCCATAAACTTTGGTCTTCTAACACTATTAGAACTTTCTACACCTGTGGAATTAGAAACATTTATGTAAGTTTTAGAATTTGGTGTTTGTGTCTCTGTTTTTGTGATTCTATACATTCCTCTTGCAAGTACATTCTTATTTTGTGTTCGACTTTGCTCGTTTTTAGGTGTAGAATGTGAAGTGACTGGTTTTGACCTATCAGCATTTAACCTTAGAATCTGACAACGTTATTTAGCCTTAATCGATATGTTTTTAGGCAATGGTGTTACACAAAGAAGTGTTCCTGAGGTCTCAGATTTGTCAAACTTAGTATTCACATTCTTTCCCTTGTCAACATTTTTAAGCATATTCTTGAGTTCAGATATTGTTATCAAAAGATCTTGATTCTGAGGCTCGGCACATCACCATATGCAGATGTGTTGGAATTATAATTTGAGTTGATTATGACAAATCATATTAAAGATGGAGGACCTACAAGACAAAGCTGGAATAACATTATGTTTGGGGGGGGGATTGAAGATTAGTCAAACAGTATTTAATGCTCAGCTAAAAGATAAAGATCAACATTAATGCTGATTGAAGACTGGTCAAATAGTATTTATGATGATTGAAGACTGGTCAAATAGTATTTATGATGATTGAAGACTGGTTAAATAAGATTGATCTTATCTTGTCTTGTAAACCCTACTCCCTCTATTATATAAAGAGGGTAGGCGTCTAGGTTAGAGGTATCCATACATAGCAGACTTCTCCAATGAGAGTCTAGAAACGCATAGAGCGTGTGTAGTAGTAGTAGTAGTAGTAGTTTCTTTATCATGTTTGAATAAAGAAAACCTTATTAGTAATGTTGATTGTGTTTTTATATTCCGCTGTGCTTAATCAATCAATGTTATTCATACCCTAGTTGAGTCTAGATTCCTGGATTCCACAGTTGGTATCAGAGCCTCGTGGCTCTCGATCTAGGGTTTATAAGGTTTTCCTATGTATTTATTTTTCTGTAATTTTTTATCTATAAACACATATATTTTGGGTCCACAGACGCCCTTGGATCTTGAACAATGAGGATGTGTATGGTTCATTTTGGAGGTTCAGTTTATGCTATAATTCTTGATTGGAACAGTTACACGCTCTTTACAAATATTTTGGGGGGCATATGATACCATACAGTTCATGATATGATTATTGAGGAAAAAGAATAATCATAAGCATTGAGTGGTTTCTGGTTGATCCGTCTGAGCTCACTGAGACTATCGGCCATTGCATGTGATCGCCATGCATATATTGACTACAAGAATTATCCAAAGACATTTTATTACATAATATAGTAATAAGCATGTCTTGTTCGTACTGAAGGAAGAGATGATCTATGCTACTGAGTTCGAGATTCAAGAGATGGTTAATATACTTTTAAGGGGAAGCTTATTGTTCATATACTTAACCATCTACATGCACTCCTATTTGATTATGACAAAAAGGGGAAGAGTGCATGGATTCAGGGGAAGTTCTTCATCTATATTAGCTTCAGGGGAAGCTTGTGCTTATTAGTTTTGTCATTAATCAACTAGGGAGATGTTGGGTAAATATAATTTGAGTTGATTATGACAAAACATATTAAAGATGGAAGACCTACAAGACGAGCTGGAATAACATTAATGCTGATTGAAGATTAGTCAAACAGTATTTAATGCTCAGCTAAAAGATAAAGATCAACATTAATGCTGATTGGGGGGAAAAAAAAAGGGGTGGGGGGGGGGGGGGGACTGGGGGGGGGGGGGTTTTTTTAAAAAAAAAAATTAAAAAAGGGAGTATTTATGATGATTGAAGACTGGTCAAATAGTATTTATGATGATTGAAGACTGGTTAAATAAGATTGATCTTATCTTGTCTTGTAAACCCTACTCCCTCTATTATATAAAGAGGGTAGGCGTCTAGGTTAGAGGTATCCATACATAGCAGACTTCTCCAATGAGAGTCTAGAAACGTGTTCCTGAAGTCTAAGATTTGTCAAACTTAGTATTCACATTCTTTCCCTTGTCAACATTTTTAAGCTTATTCTTTAGTTCATATATTGTTATCAAAAGATCTTGATTCTGAGCACACACATCAGCATAAGCATATGTCTTTTGATTAACATGTTCAATCAACTCATCAAGCTCTTTTTGATGTTGAGTCCGTGTTGCTTTTATTAAATTAAAAAGCTTTTGATATTCAAGTTTGATATTTTCTCTTTCTTTAACAACATAATCCATTTGAGTTTTTAGCAACACGTTCTCATCATTTATAGTTGACAATTTTGACTTTCAATAGACATCACAAGCCATTTTCTCTTTTTGATGTTGTAGTTTAAGTTCAAAATTAATACTTTGAGCTTGTGATCGCTTAAAATCATTTTCAAAAATTTTGATTTTTTTTAAGTAAATTGGCTTGGATATCTTTGGAGTCACTTGAACTTTTCTCAAGTTCAGCTTTTAACTGCTCATTTTTCTGTTTTTCAATAGAAATCAACACATAATTTTGAATTTCACTTGTCAAAGATACTTCCAAAAGTCGATCGATCTCATTTTGAAGAATATTTTCTTTTGAAGATTTTCCGCCAACTTTCTGTTTCATTGATTCAAAAATATTTAACATTTCCTGTACTTATTCAATGAGTTCTTCTTTAAGTTCTTTCAAATTCTTTGATAAAGAAGCAGACATCAGAATTACATCAGTTTTATAAAATTCTCTTAACGAATTTTGACTGTCAGACATCCATCTTCGTTGTTTGTCTTCTAAAAGAGTTTTGTCAATTCTTGTTCGTAAACCGTTAATTGCTACACTCATTTTGTCAAACATTTTTAACAATTTACTCTCGTTTGTCATTTTTAGAATTGGCAAATCCAATGTTACTTCTTTTGACAAAGAACCATTATTAGAAGTAGAATGAATTGAAAAAATGTTTGTTCAACAGAAAGTTCTTGTTAAGGAACAAATGTTTCATAAAGATCATTTAATTTTGCATAATTGATTTGAATCATTTTGTTTCTTATTTTCAATCGACTTTCTTTCGCATCCTCTAAAGTTTCTTCAGAATCAGATGAATCAATATTTAATTTAGCACTATGAAGCAATTTACCATCATACATTTTTGGTTGTGCTGCAATGGCCTTCTTGAGACGTTCGGGATTCTTATAACCCAACCCAGCTTTAAGAAAAGGATCATAAACTTTATTTGGTTCCTTTCCAAGCATGTGAATTATTTGAATTGATTGACGCATTTTATAAACAATTCGATCATGAGAACTCAGTTTCTCTTCGAGATCAGCAATATCTTCAAGATACTGATTTTCTCGATCTTTAAAAGACTTTTTAGCTAACTGAGTTTAATGTTGAATTATTAACTTTTCATTTTCAATTTTGAAAAAATCACTTTGAATTTTATCTTTTTCTTTTAAAATTCTCTCAATGGTGTCCTTATCAGCCCGTAATTCATGTTCCACCTCTTCACATGTTTCTTTATATTTTGAACATTGAATTGTTTTTTACTCAAACATTTTGACCCGATCCTTACATGTCTCAAGCTCTTTTTGTAGCAACATTTTTTGCTTTTTAAGCTCATTGTTAAATCATTTTTGATTTTCAGCTTCTTTTTGAACATTATATGCTAGCATTTGAATTTCGTAATATTCGTCATGAGCATTTGAATCATGGTCAGACGTGCCACCATTATGTTCCACATAAGGATCACCAAATATGATATTAGAATCAGTTTGATCATCATCAGATGTTTGGATAATAGTTTTACATTTCACATGACTTATTTGTTCATGAACGTTGGATGAAGCATTTACCTCACTAACGGCCTTTGCATCATATGATGGCACAATCTCAGCATTACCATCAATTGGTTGAATTCGAGCCATCAACATGACTGCAGCAGTTAACTCTTCCATTGTTTCTTCTCCATATGAAGTGTCAAGCATGAAGTCATTTTCTTCGTTGTTAAGGTTGCTTCCGGCTTCATCTTTTATAGCTAACAACATTTGTTCTCTGAAGTACTTTGCATCACGAACTCTTGGTTTCTGACAATCACGGGCATAGTGGCCTTTTTCATTGCAGTTATAACACTGAACATTTGCCTTTCTCAGAGTTGACTCAGTTCATGGAACAACTAAACAATATGATTTCTTTCATCATTCCCAGTTCCTGTATTAAATGCTTGATTCATGTTCTGTCTCCATGCACTCTTATTACCATTGCCACCATAACCTGCATTCTTGGTTTGTATGTCAACTTGAACATCCTGAATCACGGCTTGATTCCTTGTGTTTGATGAAGTACGAAGACGATTATTGGTAGGTGTGGAGAACTTCTGAGTGATTGCTCGAGCTAATAACATCATAGCAGTTGTAAGCTTGTCTTCTTAAGAATCCCCTTGTAACCCCCCTTGATATTTATCTTCATAATCAACAACTGATGAAGGATGTGTGACATAGTATTGTGAATAAGAAGAATTTGTATGAGATTGTGATGAAGAAGCATTTGATTGAATAAGAAGGGCTAATGGATCATGACTCTTGGCAGCTTTCTTTGCTTTGGATGCGAGAACATGTGGTTCGAATTATACAAAAGAATCATACAATACATCATATGAAACTGTATCTCCAGTTTGATTGTAACGAACCATGGTAACATATTTTCTCTATTCGGATTGCAAGCAATTGAGAAACTTGGTGTTGATTGACACTAAAATAGGACAAACATTATTACGATCCATAATATTCACAAGCGTTGTCAATCTTTCATACACTGATTCTAATGATTCTTCTTCTTTTGCTGCAAACTTGTCAAACTCATCCATAAGACGCGAGTGTCTCACATGGCTAGTAACATCATAACCAAACATTAGCCTTTTAATTCGTTCCCACATTTCTTTAGCATTTTTTCATGAATCCACTGAATTGTATATATCATTTGGTATTGCTTGGAAAAGATAATTCATGACTTTCACATCAGTATTGTATTGCTTCTTGTTACCCTCAGTCATTTTAGACAATGGTTCAAGTATTTGCTTCTGAGTGTCATTTGGATTAGGAATCATCGGCCTCTCATAAGGTCCATTTAGTATTGAGTTCCACATCCGCTCCCCGTCTTCAAGCTTATTATCTAGAAACCTTTTGAACCTACTTTCCCATGGAATATAATTCCCTCTCTCAAGCATTAGAGGTCTATCATTAGCTCCCGAGTCTGCTAAAGTTTGTTGATTTGAAGTAGACATGTTGTATCAAATGATTACAATGCAAACTTGGATCGTTTTGGAGATAAAGTCTTGTAATCGTGAAGTTAACGAGAAAGTACAACCTTGTCTTGTATTACAATGAAGTAACCTTGAAGAAACTAAACCTTAATTTGTTACGGAAGTCTAAGTAACACGTAAGCCTTGTTACGAAAGCTTAATTTCCCAAAATAAGTAGATACGAAACCTCTTAAACTGTGTTACAAAACCAAAAGTATGAGATACGAAACCTGTGAAACAGTGTTACGAAACCCACCAACTGTGTTACGAAACCTTTGAAACTGTATTACGAAACCCAGTGACTGTGTTACGAAACCTCTGAAACAGTTTATGAAACCCCAAAACTGTATTACGAAACCTTTTCCAATGAGATACGAAACCTTCCAATTTTGAAAACAATGTTATGAAACCTCTTGTGTACGAAACCAAGTCTTATGAAACCTCAACTGTAATACGAAACCTTCGTTACGAAACCCTTAGTCAATAAACGGTGTTACGAAACCTCACATACGAAACCTGTGATACGTAAGCTTGAAATACGAAACCAAAACCAAGTATTTGATACGAAACCTCTTGTTTACGAAACCACAATTATACGAAAGCTTCCACAGTCTATGAAACCAAACGGTTACCGAAAGCTCCAATTTACGAAACCTCCTTTCGTAAATCCCAAATTACCTCTACTTTCGTAAAAACCAAGAAATGTCTTACTTTCGTAAATTCTTAGCTACGAAACCTTCTAAAAATCTATCAATCTGATTTTAAGCATTTTAAAGTGATAATATCAATGTTATCTTTTTCAAATTGACAAAATTCTATGTTACGAAGGCTATTTTACTGTTTACGAAAGCTTGACTATTTTACGAAAGCTAAGAAATGACTTACGTATGACAGTTACGAAACCAAAACTACAATACGAAAGCTCAAAACTGTAATACGAAAGCTGTTTACCTGCCTAAAAACAGTTACCGATACCTATTTGTTGCTTACGAAAGCTATCAAATCTATATTTTTTGATCAAATTCAATCTAAAACACGTATTTTTCGTAATCTAGATATTAAACCTACAATTCGATGATTACGAAAGCTATTGTTCAGCATTTTAAGAGCAAAAACTCATCAAATCATAAATCTAATCCTTACGAAACCTACTGTTCATTGATACGAAAGCTTATAGATAAAAAATTCTCACGATTAAGCTCGATTTGATTCACGAAACACACACTAGATCTCTCTCGACGATAGATACCACTTGTTATATGTCATGTTTGCATAGTAGTGGTCATACGAAAGTAATAGAATATAGGAGATGAGTTAGAGAGTAATTTTTATTATTTTCTAAATTTTCATTTCAAAGGGAAAATAGAAATGAGGGGAGAAGTGAATTACAAAATGTAAAAGACTTGTATAAATACCCCTCCTGTTTAGGAGATCTAGCAATCCCAAACAAGGGGGAGACACACACCGAGCATTTATCCAAAGCCTAGACAAGCATTGAATAGAAGGGAAAATGTCTTCACCTTTAACTTTAGTCACCGAATCCGCAGGAGCCACAACTACCTTATTACGCCACTTCCAAATAGCCCAAAGAGCACACTAAAAAACTCCATGGATGATTTTATCAAGCACAAGCTGACCATGATTTCCCACACGCCCCAAAGCAATATCAGCTATGGAAAATGAGGGGAACAAGGCCGGGGGATCGAGCTGCCACCAACTCCAAACCTTTTTCCAAATTGGTAAAACACGTGAGCAAGAGATAAGACAATGTTCAATTGATTCCTCGGCTGAATCGCATAACAGGAAAAGAGTGGAAGGAATATCAATACCTCTCATAGCAAGATTGGTGCGGGTAGCTAACCTGTTAATAAAAGCTCTCCAAACGTAAATATTAACCTTGCGGGGGATTTAAGAGTTCCAGGAACGGTGCAATCCAAGGCAGCAATCCGCCAAAGCATTTTCCTAAATAATGTTACAACAAACCTTAACCTTAAATGAACTAGAAGCGTCACGAGACCAAGTCCACTTGTCTTCTATGTCTGAGAGAGAAAGGTTGCTAATCAGGAGAACCATATCATCTCAATCATCTAAAGCACGCCCACGAGGAGGGAACCTCCAAGACCAGGTTTTACCCTAAACTCCATCAGAAATACTCCACCGATCACAAACTTTGCACTCTTGGGAAGTATCAAGAGCATAAAGCCTCGAGAAGAGATCTTTAAGACGAACGCCATTACCACACCACGGATCAAGCCAAAAGGAAGTTCTCTTACCATTACCCACTTTTAAGATGAAGGAATCATTGAAACCAGGATCAATAGATTCAATATACAAAATAGATTTGATAATGTCACACCAAACGCCCCTACCTCCAATCGAGGAAGGATGGAGATTGAAACCGCCATCTACTCCATCAAAAGCCTTTATAACTTTTCTCCAAAGAGCATTTTCTTCAGTAAGAAATCGCCACTTCCACTTATTGATCAAGCTAAGGTTTTTAACAAAAAGACTACCCACTTGCGACTAAGTAAAATACCACCCCACCTCACCCAAGAAATGCCCATTTGGTTCTCTTTGAAACCCTAAAAAAATCGGCTTCTAATTGACTCAAGCATATTAATCACTTTCACATGAGCTTTAAAAAGAGATAGAAAGTAGATAGGTATACTGCCGAGGACTGATTTAATGAGAGTCAGCCTTCCTCTGATAGAGAGAGATCGAGCCTTCCAAGCGGTAAGCCGATCCCTAAGCCTGTTTATCACCTCACCCAAGCCATCGCAAAAGTGCATCTTTCTGCCAACCGGTAACCCAAGGTATGTGAACGGTATAGAATCATGAATACAACATAATAAGGAAGCAACCGCTTCCACCTCCTCTATGCTAACACCAACCCCATAAAGCTTACTTTTAGCAAGGTTCACCTTAAGACCCGAGGCTTCTTCAAAACATTTAAGAATAATGATAAGGTTCCTAGCATTTAATCTCGACCATTTACCAAAGAAAAGCGCATCATCCGCGTATTAGAGGAGAGAAATGTTTGAGCAATCATCCGTGAGATGAACCCCTTTATATAACCCTTTATTGCAAGCTTCAGCCATAGCCACTTGGAGCACTTCTGCTACTAGGAGAAAAAGAAAAGGAGAAAGGGGGTCTCCTTGACGAAGGCCCCTCTTCATTTTAAACTCTTTTGAAGGGGATCTATTAATTAAAACCGAGATAGATGCCGAGGAAAGACATGAATCAATCCACCGTCTCCATTTTACTCCAAAACCCATTTGTATCATAACATCCTAAAGAAAACCTCAATTAACGCTATCGAAGGCTTTCTCGAAGTTAACTTTGAAGAGAAGGAGTTTATGATCTTCTAACTTGGCAAGACGAATAACCTCATTGGCAATCAAGTTCTCATCTAGAATTTGACGACCCGCGAGAAAGGCCTTTTGATTGGGACCAATGATGGAAGAGATAACTTTAGCTAATCGCATCGCCAAAAGCTTAGAAATAACCTTGTAGACACAACCAATTAAACTTATTGGTCTATAGTCTGAAAACCCAAGGGGATCCCGAAATTTAGGGATAAGGACGATTAACGAAGGATTGCACCCATTGGCAAAATTGCCAGTGGATTCGAAATACTTAATACACTTGATAAAATCGGCTTCAATCACCTCCCAATACGCCTTAATAAAGTTAAAATTAAAACCGTCCGGTCCAGGGGCTTTGGAATCGAAACAACTTTAAACGGCTGCTTTCACCTCATTAATCGAAAAGCTGGAGTCAAGAAACGAAGCATCTTCAGGAGAGAGCCTACGAAAGAGAGAGCTATTGAATTTTGGTCTAGCCTCGATCCTTTCCTTAAAGCTTAAAGCTTAAAGCAAAATGATCCATAATAGCCTCTTTAATAAGAACGGGGTTGTCGCACCAAATTCCATTAACATGAATCCCTTTTATGGAGAAATTGGCAAAACGATTCCTAAGCAAGGAGAGGAAGTATCTTGTATTTTCATCGCCCTCAATAGCCCACTTTACTCTACTTTTTTGTTTAAGATCATATCTTTCCAATTGATAGAAATAGTGCAAATCCATTATCCGCTCTTCTCTTTTGACAATGTCGGAATCATTGAGAGTACCCGCTTCAGCCTTTTGGTCCCAATCAGCAAGGTTGTTGAGAATCATTTCTAAGACATTGTTTCATTATAGAAATATTTTAATATCATTAGATGTGTCTTTACTTAATTAGTGTACACATATAGAGAAACTTTGATTATCTTACTAAAGTTTTCTCGTTATTAAACAATTAAATAAGTTGGTTAAACAATTAAATAAGTTGATTATCATAGTAAGCTATACAAAATTAATTATGAATAGAACAATAATTGCAATGTAAATTTATGGACATTGGTAATCATAATTGTTTATAGTATTTCATATTCTTCCTTTTACTTATTAATATAGTTGATGTAAAAAGCGCCAACAAGATTAATAAGGAATAATGTCATAATAAAATACATAAGAGATTACGTATCCTTTTAACTTGAAGATCACATAAATGCTTACAAACACCATAAAAGTGTAGACCTTAATGATGAAAAGTTATTTAAAAGTGTACTTTCACGTGTCATATTATTGAGTTTATAACATTAAACATTATCATATAAAATGCAATCTGATCTTTCTGTAATTCTCATTAATACTCATTGATATGTCATTTTATTCAACTGTAGGAGGTATGAGGTGATCGTATCATAATGCATGTTCAAATTCTTTATGACCATAGTAAACATTAGTTTACCCTTTTAAACATGTTTTAAATATTTAGTGGTTACAAGCACTTATAAATGGTTATCTAAGCAAATGACTTGTACTTATGTACATAAGAGACTATTCAAAATGAGAACTATATCAAATTATTAACATAAAAATATAACTAACCATAGGGTAAATGTTAGTTATTGGAATCTAACCACAAACACAAAATTAGATTCACATAAGAAGTTTGGTGTAATTGTTAACTTCTCTTTGGTTCCATTAACAACACACTAATAACTTCTTTATTAAATCATGCAAACTTAATTAACAAATAATCACCTTTTGGCAGAAATATTAGTTAACTAAGTATATAATTTGCAAATACCGCTTAATGATTAAGATTATGGTCATCCTTTGGGCATAACACATAACCTAAACTCATCAAAACGTAAATTATTACAACTTTCATTCACTTAAGTGTTTTGATTAATTGCATCTTTTGGGCCTATAATCAAGCTTAACAATTAAGTAGTCATAACACATGTAAACAAAATAATAAAGACATGTATACCCTACTCAATTAAACATTACGGAAGTATACAATCTTGTTAATTCTAATCAAGAAAGCTATTTCTTTCCTCTGAACATAAATGTTCAAAATAGTTTTATTTATTTATGAGTTATAATGTGTCCAAACTAATGTCACAAACTCAAAATAAAGATAGACTATAACATAATTACATACAAATTTAGATGCAACTATAGTTATCACTGCTTTAGAATTGAAACATATAGTATAATGTGAGATAGAAATAAAACCTGAACACATAACTTAATATGGCTTTAATTCACATAATTGCTTTGATTAAGTGATTTCCTTTGGGCCAACACTAACTTCGACAATTAGGTAGTCATAAGTATGATCGTTCATTCACTTAACTGTTTTAACCAGTAACCTTCCTTTGGGCATGACAACTAGTTTTAACAATCAAGTAGTCACAAGACATGTTAAAATATATTACAAACATGTCAAATAATGTCCTTTGCTAATTAAATCATTATGAAAGAAAAACACTACAAAACTCATTGTTCAAAACTTATAAACAAGTTAGCAGTCATGTAATGTTTCTTTCTAAAACATACTGTAGAATACTCTCGATTAAATTGTCCACAAATTATGACAAGATTGAGATTTTTATGTTTTGAACCAAATGTGATGGTCAAATGTATTACATTCATAAGAAAACTTAAGCCAATTTATTAAATTTAATATTGGCTTAAAGTGTAACAAAATAAGTGTCACATCTCTTAATAAAAGTTTGTATAAGAAATGGCAGAATAGTATAACTTAATCATCATGCCATGTATTATATAAAATTATTTTAGATTGTATTCAACATTATTTAAATCAAAATAATCATGCCATGTATTATATAAAAAGTTTACACGTTTATCTAATATTATTTCTCCATAGTTAAAAAAGAAAAAATTAACTTCTTTTAGTCAAGATTTAGAAAAAGAATACAAACTATGATATTTGATTTCTCATACAGAGAGTTCATAAGTAATGGCCATAATATCATAAATGATGGCCATAATATCATATATCATATATCATTAGTCCCTAACCTTGATGTTAGTCAAGACCGTGTTCAATGGCGGGATCATAATGGTAACATGGCTGGTTTCTCCGTAAAACTTGCATGGGAAGCGTTAAGGCCTACAGGTTTAGAGGTTTTATGGTTTAGTACGATTTGGTTTCCTTATGGTATACCTCGTCATGCGTTTCATTTATGGCTGGTTATGTGGAGGAGTTTAAAAACGCAAGATATGCTTCGTCCTTGGGATGTCGAACCTAATACAGATTTGAGCATGCTCAGGTGCGTTTTTTGTAAAACTCAGATGGAGACACATGAACACCTCTTTTTGAGTGTGTTTATTCAGCTAAGGTATGTAGTTTACTTCGTACACTTGTGGAAATGGATATTGTTTAGCCAATCCTTCACGACATCATGCTTTGGTTTCAACCAGTAGCATCTAAACGTACATTTCAGGTTGTAGTAGAAAAGATGCTTCTTGCTGCTACTTCATATTTCATATGGCGTGAAAGAAATAACAGGTTGTTTAAGGATACTAGAAGACCTCCAGAGGAAATTAGAGATCTAATCATGGTGACGGTTAGGCTCAAGCTCATATCCTTCAGATTCAAGAACACGCCGAGGGTGCAAAGACTGCTCGCGTTATGGAAGATGCCTTCAAACTTTAGATTATATGGGGTAGACTAGGATCATGTTTTTATGATGTTTAGTTTAGGGTTTATGGCATGTCATAAACAGCCAAGTTAGTAGTTTAAGCTTTGCTTGAGGTTAATGTGACATTCAGTCACATTCCATTGTACTTTATTTGCGGTGATTAATACAATTTTACCGGGGTAACCTTTTACCAAAAAAATATCATATATCATTAATACTAACATCGTTACATATTATGATTGATAAACCATGCTCTAATACCACATGTTGATTAAATTATCCCAAGAAACATATAATCATAATATCAATGATCAAATAATATTAAGCATAACGTTAAAACTTACTCGATACGAGAGATGAGATCACCATGAACGAATAACACGGGTAGGATGAAGATCTTCTACTTAATTATCTATTCTTAGTGATGGATTATAAGGTTTGTATGCGTTTTTATGAGGCGAATAATCCTCTATTTATAAGAGAGGTCAAACAGGGATCAACTCCTAATTTAGGTTATGATTATGAAGTCATTACCATAATACATTACCTAAACATTATCACATAACGAAATTGGATCTCCCATCAAGATACAAAATATTATTTAATTACACTTAAAATTATAGATATAAATCAACAATATATAATGTATAAATATACTAATGCGATAAATAGGTTAAGCCACAATTATAGAGAAATATCCAATATCGAATAAGATATTTGCTAACAGATAGAGTTAACCAATCTTGAAAACTTTTGCAACTGGCTTGGCATTTAAAATAACTAAAAAGGCAAACATAACAAAAACACCAGTATACCATAATTTAACATTTCACAAGAGTATATTTGGCGTCAAGCTTGTTTGAATTTGAAAGAAATGAAACTTGTAAAATAACCTAACGGTAATATCAACTACGAACTTGTAAAAGAACCAAATATCAACCACAAATATTCAAATGATGAGATTATGAGTGTGTAGTTAAAAAAATTAAAATTTTTCAACAATCTTAAGCTTTTGAAGTAAAAGCTCATTGGATCTAGCCATACGGGCGCTACACCCCGAGCAACGCTCCTCCTTTTATGTTCTTTCGCTCCCCCTCAGGAAGCAAAAGACCACGCTTTCAGATTACTAAAATAGCTAGCTATAAACTATAATATAACAATTCAACAATTCATAAATAACAACTTTCAGAATGTCTTATGTGACCAATGAACCTATCTACTAGGTAGCTCCCAAAAAACGCTGTATGGCGTCTTAAGAGCTGCAAGTCAAGATAGACCATACGGCATTGGTTAAACTTGTAGGATCCCGTTAACACTTCACTTCATACTATCGATCACGAAATCGAAACTAGAAATGAGAAAGAAAGAGTTGTTCTAGAGAGAGAAACTAAAGAGAGGTTAGAGAGAAAGATGAGAGAAAAGAGAAATGGAATGATTTAGAAAATGAACAACTTGCTTTTTCTAAAGAAGAAAAAGCTTATATACCCCGTCACGTTAAAGGACGCGCGGGATATTTAACTAGGACCCGGACTCGGGTTTTGCTTGGGATTAAACCCGAAACATATACAATATTAGATTATCTATCAAGCCCGATTCCCGATATTATCCTATTACAACATTAACTAATTAAAGACCAAAGCTCCATCGTAGAATGACCAAACTTCCTTGTTCGACTCAATAAATTGAGGCTAACAATCTCCCCCGAAGTGAGGTCTTGAACACGGGAACGAGCTTCCTTTATTGACTCAATAAAATTGAGGCTAACACAACTCAGTACGTAATCATGACTTTTTATATGTTCTGTCTAGCAAGGTCAGATTTGATGTCTTTTGGTAAAATGGTCATAACTT